>BJBW01003217.1:57229-117684 GCA_004320125.1 Scolopax mira | reverse complement strand
GGGTGTTCTCTAAACTAGACATGTCCTTGCCGAGTAACACCAGGGCACAACGACAGCTCCCTGCCACGACAGTGTTCCCTCTCACACATAGAGTCTAGACTGCCTCGTCTTCCTCTCCTGTCCCCGAGAATGACACTGCAGACCAGCCCATCCATGCCTGTCCATGAGCTGTTTCTCTGAATGAAGACGGGCTGCTCTGCTTTCAGAAAAATAGGAATTTTTTCCTTTCACAAACTAGAGACGCACATAACCTCTTAACAACAGGGCCGGCCATTTGTCATCTTGATGACTAAGAAAAGATGTGCCTTTTACTTCCCCGCCTTCCCCACTGCGTTTGCCAAAGCCAACAGAAGAGAGACCCCCATAAAATGAGCCGTACTCACAGGTGGCCCCTGCTCGCTCTGCTCCTGACCCGGCAGCTGTGATTTCTGCGTCCCACCAGTAGTGTCCCACCATCCGCCAGCCAGAAGCTGGATGCAGAGCAGCACCGGGCTCACACGGAAGTTCTCAGTCTGTATTTAGAGGCTTTATGGTGAGGCTGATCTCAACTGAGAGCAAACAAGTGCAGTGAGCAGGTTAGAGCTCGTCCTATAGGAAGGTTTTACTTCCTCATTTGGCTGGCAGAGCTCTCATTTAACTGTGCCGGTTGATAAACTTTCACTTCGTTTTTCAAAAGGAAGGAAAAAGAAGAAAAAAAGAAAAGAGGTTCCCAAAATATCTCAGTTCTGAGTCAGAAGCCTAGTCAAACCCACGCTGGCAGGGTTCCCCAACACCGGGCAGTAAGAAGATGGCATATGATCCCACCAGGGATGCTCATTCTCCACCCCTGCATCTTGCAAATTTCTGACTTTCAGGGATAGAAAAGGAAATTTCCATTTCCAGAAATGGAAAAAATATTTCTAAAAAAAAATCAACTTTGTGCTTAGCACCTGATATTGCAAAGCCTTGTTCAAACACCTCCGCATCTGAGGGAATCTGAGACGACAGTAAAACACCAAAAATACCAAAACCCAAACCAAGCCCCCTCACCTCCTGGTGCCTCCACTGGAAGACAAGTTCAGAGACACGCAGCCCACCCGCAGCAAAGGCCCACGAAGGTCTGGCTGGGCAGGTTACCCACTGCAGCAATAGGAAAGTGTTCCTCAGCTACACACAGGTGGTGGTTGTCAGCTACCCAGAACAGGGATAGGAGCCTCTGGATGCACAACCCCGGGGAAGAAGGATCTTCTTTGCTCCATTTAAACTTGGAGAACGCCAAATGGCTCACCAGGAGACCACCACAGAGCAGCACTAGTGGAAAGGAAAGAGAAAGCTGCTGTGTTATTTATAATCCAGGAGGGCATCAGAGCAAAACACACGCCATCGCATGGGATCAGTTTAACTCCTACTTCTCAGTGAAACGGTATTTTTGCTACATAAGTAAGAGCAAACCAGAGCTTATAAAAAGAAACAAGAAGAAAATCAGATAAGAGAACTTTGCACTCCTCTTTCATTTATGGTGAAATGACTAAACCCACCTACTGTAAAAAGCCACGAGCAAAAGAACTTCCATGTCATTCAAATCGCAGTCAGCCAGGCAGAACCTCACCCAGCCCCTGAAACCTGTTAGGGGCCTTTACCTGGGTGATCGCTGGTTGAGAGTCAGAAGACTGTGCAAAATAGAGAATCACACTCAAATTTTTGGATGGTCTCAAACCCTTTCACCCACCAGCGCAAATAAACATTTGGGACCCCGAGGCTGCGGTTCCATAGCGTCCTGGTTTCAGCTGGGACTGAGAGAAATTCATTTTCTAGTAGCTGCTGTGTTTTGGATCTAGCGTGAGGATAATGTTGATAATACATATTGTCTTAGTTGTTGTTAAGTGATGCTTACATTAGTCAAGGACCTTTTCAGCTTCCCACAGAAGCCGAGAGGGACCAGACAGGACAATCTGGCCAAAGGAATATTCCATATGTCATGAGGGTTAAGCAGGGATCACTGCTGGGGACACTGATCATTGAGTGGTGAGAGTGACTTGTATAACTTTATTTTGTATATTATCATCATCTTTATTATAATTTTTATCTTCTTACACTGTCGTTACCTCACCCCTCCCTTTCTCCCTCTTCTGCCCACCCTCCTGGGGCGGGGGGACCGGAGGAGTGAGCAAGGGGCTGTGTGGTCCCAGTTGCTGGCAGGGGTTAAACCAGAGACATTTCCTTTCTCCGCTCTGCTCCCTGGCGCCGACACGGGCGGTGAGTGATCACAAAGTGCAAAGATTTATTGCTGCTCAGTGGTATTACGTTCAAGAGGGAAAGGATGACAGCAGGAGAGGTTTTCAAGGGGAAGATGCCCCCGCTAATGGGTGTTCCTGTGTTGAGCTGAAGACTGAGGTTTATTGGGTCATGAAACAGCTGTACCTCCACCATAAAAAAATCACAGTGACCTCAAAGCCAGAAGCCCTCCGTGTGGCAGCTCCTGGTGGCTACAGAGAGGACCAAGCATGACGTGGAAGGAGCCTTTCTGTGCAAAACCACTTTCCTGGCAGTTCTAGACTTTCATATGGAAAAAAAACCAACAACATTCTCTTGAAACTGGTTGTGTGGAACACCACAGGTGTTTTGGGCTACACACCCCAGTGAGCTATTTGCTTTGCTAAAGGAAACAGCCATTTATTGCATCAGCACCAGAGAAAAGCGTTATTACTGTCTTCCTCGTCTGAAAAAGTTCACCTGCTGGGAAAATCAAACAAGAGTAGGTGGCCGTAGTGTCACAGTGAAAATTGTTTAGCCCCTCCCTCACCAGCAGAAGACAGTCAGGATGAAGTAAGTGCTTAATCAAATGCAGGAATATTTTAAGCAGTGCCTGGAACTAATATAACCCCTATCCTGCCTCAAGCAAGAATATGTCCCTGCTGCCTTCAGAAAGGCTTGGGTCAGACCTCCTGTGCACTAAGAACAAGTCACTGTTTCACAGTACAAGCTGCACTCCCCATTTTCAGTATGATTTTGACACACTATTAGGCAAAGTCTAGATGTTTTCTGACAACGAAATTCTCTCCCCGTTGAAAACGGTGGAAATTTTGACTTGGGGGTTGACGTTCCCCCAAAAAATTTACATCACTGACTTAACAGGTCCTGCCTGAGTGCTGGATCGATTCCCGATGGGCAATCCCCTACTGAGGCTGGTAAAGAGCCGGCATCTCTGGAAGAGGTATTTTGACCCGCTTGCCAAAATGACCACCTCTCCTCCCTCCCCAGAGCTACACCAGAGCAGTGATCACTCCAACTGGCCACAGACTGGGGAGACCAGAGAAGGACTGGGTTTCAATAGCACAACCAATAGGAACTTCTTTTACTTCTTGGGTAACGACAATCTCGGTTTAGGATCTGATATAGCAGGGGCTCAACTTGTTTTTGCCTGAAATATCTAATTTTCCTCTGCCTTTTGTATAAAAAGATGGGTTACTCAAGCGTTACTCAAGCGTTTTCCACTGGGGTTATAATAAAAAGTACCTTTTACAATCAGAAAGTCCCAGACAAGTTTCAAGTTCAAAAGTTTACTGCTCTTCAGCTTAAGATTTCAGAAGGTTTTTGGAACGGTCTTTCAGTTTCAGGGATTTATTGGAAGACCTAAACCCGAGGTACGGTTTGCTGCTGCCTTTTAACACAGGTGCCACCTTTAACCAAGATGCTACAGGCTTCCTCACTGACAAAAAGCACTGTCTGTCAGCAACCAGACCAAGAGTTTTACACAAAAACACTGCCCTGGAGCAAGTAATTCATAGAATCATAGAATTACCGAGGTTGGAAGGGACCTTTATCATCATCTAGTCCAACCATCAACCTAACTGATAAAAACCATCACTAAACCATCTCTCTAAGCACCATGTCCATTTTTTAATGCACCATTTTTTAAAATACCTTCAGTAGTAAATACCACCTCCCTGAGCAGCCTATTCCAATGGGCAATAACACTTTCAGGGTAAAAATTTTTACTAATATCCACTTTCACGCACTTGGGGGAAAGCTTGGGGACTTTCACGCACTTTCAAACTCCTGACCCTGGGGAAAAGAAAGAGGGAGCCACCAGGAAGGTGTCCCAGAGCCATCAGGCAGAGCACACGCCAGGATGAACACAGGGAACCCGTCCTGGAACACCCATCACTCGTATACAATCCTCACCCTACTTCTACTCACTTCAATGCCCATGGGATTGAAAGGGGATCTCTGTTGCAAAACCCTGACCTCTCTCAGTTGCCTTTAGTGCTTTAAGATCAGATGCCATTCGTAACAAGGTTTTGGTCAAGTCCACAGAGAATTAAAGGAATATAATACATGACTACAAAATAGGTCTCCAACTTCCTATTATCCATGGAATACAAGAGTTTACATCATATTTTTAAGTTGTTATGGATAAGGGAATACATTAGAAAACTCTAAGCAACTGTATTTTAAGCCTTTAACCTCTGAACAGAGCCTAAAGCACGAAGCATTCCCCTTCAAACAGGCCTCAGCTAAGGCAAGGTGAAGAAGCTGGTGTTTCTGCTGCGACATTTTCAATGTCATTCTCAACACTGTAGAGGAAGGTGGGGTTCTTCCTTCTGTTCCGGTTTTTAACTACCATAAGCACCAAAGGCCAATACTGAAACCAAGGTTGGAGACAGCACTGATGAAGAGGAAACAAGGTCGGGGAAGCATGAGCTTTGATTAGACCAAAACTCTCCAGCTCCTGGATAATAAAAACTCCTTCCTGCTCCGACACCTCTGGCAGGTCGGGAACAGCAGGAAATGTCTGTGGTTTCAGCCAACCCTACGGCTCGTTCGTGTCATGTCCAGGAGAACCACATGTGCACAACCACAACCTCTGATGACCTCTGATGACTGCAGCAGTAAATCCCATCTCACTCAGGGCACTTGCCCGTCCATGTGGCAAACTGCAAAGTAGCCTAGAAATGCCTCTCACTTAGTCGTACCTAAAATTAAGTACTTGCCTCCAAATAGGGAGCTTTTCTGTTGTCACCAAATTTTTGAAACATGCATGTTGGAAAGCTTCATCTTAAAAATATAAACAGGTAATTTCATTAATCTGAAGATACTGGATATATTTTTCAAATCACTAAGGCATACAACTTTTGGATGTACTTTTTAACCTTTTATTCTGAAGACTGCTTGACCATCAGTGCAAATTGACTATTTACTTCCATACACTACTCTCATAAACTTTCAGTTCTTAAGCATTTACCTGTTGTGAGAAAGAAAAACTATTTCTTTCTCCAAGTGAGCACATTCATCTCAAAGAGGGTGTTTGTCTCTAAACAAGAGGTTCTGCGTGTCCCACGGGTGGCTTGGGGCAAGCTGAAGCCTAGGGATGCCTGCTGAAACTCTTCACACTGTTAAGTCACTTGTGTCATCTCTCCCATAAAAGCATCTCTGGTGCTCAGCAAGAACCCAGCTTCTCAGAATAAAGTGGTTTTTTCTCTTACTGTGATTGCTGTTTCCTAGAAGCAGCAAGAACTCGCTCGCTTTACCATCTCCCCACCCTTGTCAAATTCTGTGTCTGTGTGTTTTGAATGTTAGAAACGTGCTGTGGAAACGAACGTAGGAGAGCAGGACAGTACAAATCCTGTTTCTTTCACAAAGCAGGCTGCAAGTAGGAAGCATGAGAGAAAACCTAGTGCCTCAGCAGCAAGACCTCAAATGAATCACACCCTGGAGCAGCACAGTTCTTTGGAAGTCTTCTTATGCTCAGACTGAAAGTAGAAACTCTCTGGAAGGGAACAGTGACAGACTCCCAAAAGGGGGCTTCCCGTTTATGGTCGTGGCTCTGAGGGTGGCACGAGCCCCTGCAAGTCCCCAGGGAACACTTAGAAACGTTTCATCAGGAGACAGTTATGGGAATCCTAGATTCCCAATTCCACACTTTGAACCACACAGGAGTTAGAAAGGATTCAGCACATTATTTACTTAATATTTAACAAACCAAAGACAGGGTAGATGTCTCTGGAAAGCATATTCCTGTCTACAATACCCACACTATCCCCCATCAACTTGGGTCTGGATATTCTGCTCAGTCAGAATTTTCTGCCCCGGGGTTAACCAGCTGCTTTTGTTCCTTTAGCACCAGCCTTCTCACAGAAGCACCTTCATCAGAAGCTCACGTTCTGCACACAGTCCATTCAAATCCTCTAGCCAGGCACGGCTACTGGGCCTCCACGGCACAATGATTTGCAGCAACTCTTCTCTTTTTGGCTGCCTTGAGTTTTAGATGTAGTCTTTGTCCTGCAAATCACATTCCAATAAGGTGGTATCAAACTATAAAATCTTACTACTTATCACAACCAGATGCTACAGCAAATATTACAGAAAAAAAACACAATCATAAAAGAAAGAAGTTAAATTTATTCATCAAAGCAGACTGCCTCTGAGCCATCACACATTCCATGGAGGGGAAGGAAAGAACACTATTCCCCATGTCCCACACCTCGCTCCTAACAATGCAAGATCTCTCCTCCTCTGCAGAGTAAGAGGAGGACATGCATGTTCTTGAAATGTATACATACTGGCTAACACTGTTCACAGGGCAAGGTCTAGTTTATCAGAGCAAGCCAGATGTTTAAGAACCTGCTAACTTTCACTAGGACCCAGGCTCTGATACCACCACCTGCATTCCTCTGGAGATGACGAGTTATTAACTGACCTACTTCTGCCACAAAACCTGAAAATTAATCCCATCTAGGCTTTGGTAAATACAATGCAAGTTACAATTCTGCTTTTTGGCTAATTCTGGTGATGGCTATTTCCCTATTTCCTTCTTTCTTACCCACCCAACACAACGGGGATGCCACTGATGTTAAAGTCACAGATCTTTAACAGTGACTACAGATGGGACCAAGTGACTCTCCGTTCTGAGAAGTCCCCTCCAGCAGTGCCACGCAGCCAAGTGAGCAAGTAAGAGCAATTGATGTCCCGTGGTACAGCACTGGCATCACCCCTGCAAGCAGCACAGCAGTAACCTCAGTGCCTTCAGCTCACCGGAGTTGACAAGACTAAGCCAGAAGCACCTAATTTTAAAGGAAAGCCATAAAAGAGTTTTGAGTATTAATATACAAATGGTATCTGCCCACTCTCTGGAAACAGGGCACACAAACCATTTCTGTCTCCCCAGGTCTTCTCTCACACTCATTGCTAAAGCATCTGAAAATGCTGAAAGATAAATACAACCTCCTTGTAGAAAGGAGGTATGTCCTGCACATCTCCTCGCAGTGGGAAGGGTAATTCATTTGTTGGTGCATACTTACCATTCCAAAAAGCTTTACACAACATTCCTTATGGGAGACTCAAAACATTTCACTAAAGTGAAGTATTTTATTGAAACAACCTTTTTGGAATCAAGGCTTAATCCAACAGCCATACGCTGAGCATTCCAAGGCCAAGCTGCCAACAAAAGGCAACAGCTTTTATCCAATAACTGCACACCCATTTGAGAGAACGTTGGAAATGCTGGAAGAAAACATATTTTAGTTCCCCTCCCTCTTTTCCTCATCCTTCATCTGTACTTGGACCTCTCTTTGTCTTTTGATTTCTTAGGACTTCTGCTTCTGTCTCTTTTTTTATCCCAGTCTCTTGTTCGGGAGTCATCTCTGTATTTGTCTTTCTGTTTGCTGTGAGTGTAGTCTCTTTCTTGAGAGCGGCTGCGACTCCGATGCCTCTCTTTCTTCTCACTCTTTGTCTTCTCTCTACAGCGTTCCCCTTCATGCTTTCGATCAGAATCCTGTCAGAGGAAGTGGACAGATACAGTTACAGACAAAAGGGGAAAATGCACAAAGGCATGAAGAGAACTAGAAAAGTCAAGCGTGGTTGGTTCCTTAGCTAAGGCTGATGCTACCTGAAATAGATTTGCATCCATGACGACTTGAAACAGCTAACAAATAAAAAACACCCACTGTAACTATATGAAGAAGGTTAGTTTACACGTTTTGTCAGCATTTACTGAAAATAAACATGGCTGCCAGGCATACTGCTGCTTGTATTTCCTAAGGAGCTTTAGCAAAAACTGGTTATATCAGGGATTCAACTCAGATGGATCCCTGTTATCAAAGAGTTATCAAACTCTTCATAATAATCACACAAGCTTCTAAGCTAGATAAGAAATCAAAATCCAAATCTAAGCCATGGAAATATCTCAATCATAGATTTTGGTACAAGCCTCGCA
The DNA here is from genome assembly GCA_004320125.1 of Scolopax mira. Taxonomy (NCBI): domain Eukaryota; kingdom Metazoa; phylum Chordata; class Aves; order Charadriiformes; family Scolopacidae; genus Scolopax; species Scolopax mira. Next base: position 109,490 of record BJBW01003217.1, on the reverse strand, counting down.
CACATTCCAGGGCTATGAAGATGCAGAACACGTTTTAGGATCTCCCTCTAATAATCTTTAACAGCCTTAAAGTCTAGGCATTGGAAAAAACAAATGCACCACTACAAACACAGGCAAACTATTTCACTTCCTTGAAGCTGGCAGTCCACAAAAAAAGGCAGCATGGAGAATCTGATCCTTTTAAATGTACAGTCAAACAACAAGGTAATGAAAAATCAGTTGTATTCTGCAGGCTGATGCAGAATACATAGAAAACACATGAAGATACACTCATACACAGGCACAGTACACTCCAGTGGGTACCTGCATTTAAAATGGGCTAAAAAGAAGAGACCAACAGTACGTACTGCAAGTGGCAATGGTGTCTGAGCACACACACAAAAACTCTTTAAGAAAAATGCTGCAAATTGAGGTAGCCAAAGATGAGGGAATTTGGGATTTCCCCAGCTTTCTGCATAGTGTCACTAAGAATCCAGAATGGCCTCGCACACAGAACGGATTTGCTCTGGAGAGAAATGAGGTTTATGTAACCAAGGAGGAATTGCTATCAGTAGAACATCATCTTTACTCCTTTCACTGGACAGACAGCATGAAGCCCCTGAAGCAGGGTATCAGTAAATATATAGAAAATGGCTCAATTCTCAGACGGTGAGACATCACACTACCAGGATCATGGCATGACATGCTAGAACGACTATGGCTATGTACCAACACGCACACAGGCCACAGCATCATAACAGTTTTAAAAGTAAAAAGATGAAGTTGCCATTACATTTCAAGGAACTCTAAAGACTTTTCTTAATACACAACACCATGTTTCAACATTTTTTGCTCTTATTATTCTACTAAGATACATGGGCAAACTAAATACAAAAGGAAGCTTCAGAATCCTGCAGAAAGACACATATACAACTTGCTATTAAGAAAGCGGTAACATTTTTGAAGGTACAGTTATCTGACTGTTTAGTATCATTATAGGCTCTAGTAGACAGACACCATTTAATGGGATTTTAATAACAACACTGCTAAACACATCATTATGAGCTACGAAAATGTCTGTATTAAATAATATAGTATTTCTTTCTTCATTTCCGGCAGAATTTTCATTTTTCTACATATGTACTCGTGTCAGTAGCATTCACAATTGTATGGCCAAAACCTATGCTGCATGTACAAACAACCAAACTTTATTTAAAAGAGCAGCAAAAAACATCCCTGTACTCCAAGCAGAGTTTTTATCTAGAAAGGCAGTGACGAGGATGGTTCCCAGAGCAACCACCACTTTAGAATTATGTAGTTAACGCTGAAATACTATAGTTACAATAAGCAACATAAACCCCCCTGGATCAACACGCACATCAGTAATCACAGATGTGATCTTTATCTACATAATCAAAAATTTCTGCTGCTGGTGCATACAGGAATCTCACTGGCAGCCAAATGCTTACTCCCCGCCTTTACCACCAAACTTTATTTCCGTAGAGATTTAAAAATCTGAATCCACCAAAAAGGAGTGGTGCTTCCAGCTATTTATAAAAGCTTGATCTTCACAATGATCTTCAGAATGGGATTGTGTTCCCAAAAGCCATGTGTTTGAACAAGAAGAAGGTTCCAAGCCCCTCTGGGGCAGGGCCTGAGTAAAGATAAGAAGAAGGACACACTGGTGGTGAAGTAGAAAGGAACAAGACAAAAATATTGGCCAGAAATCCAAACGGCAGGGTTGGTGCACTGCTGCCTTCTAGCTGTTAACTTGCTGAAGTTTCCTCCCAGCACATGGGAGAAACAGGAGAAAAGCAGAACAGCACTCAGTTGAAAAAAATCTAGCAAGTCACCACCAGAGACAGGCTACTGGACAAATCAGGGCAGGGAAAAGGCTAGTGAAGACTTGAAAGTAAAGACAAATAACCCACGCTGAACGCCACAGAAAAGGGCAATTTGCTGAAATGATTAAAAAAAAAGTCATATGAGAATGGAGCCAGCTAAGTACAATAACCTTCACAGAAGCATTTAAGGTAGAGGTGTACAGGGCAAGTCTGAAAGTACCACAAAAAGGTCATCACAGTAGTTAATATGATTACAGGGTAAAAGAAAAAAAAAATATAGTAATTTGAATTAATAGAATGCATTGCATCTTAGTTCCAACCCCCCAAAGTCAGTTACATTTCCCCTTAAGTAAGATTTTATCTTTTTAAAATTTTTGGCACAGAAAAAGGTGAATTTTTCTTAAACACTCTAAGTTACTAAAAAGAACAGTATTTTGAAATCCAATCTTTTATGTTCTATCCAAGTCTGAAACATGCTGTTTTCCCACTGGAAGGGGAAAAAAAAAGGTTCCTACTTAAAAACAGACTCTCTCTTACTGCTGAAGCCCAGATTTCCCAATGCAGGATCCCAGCCTCTCATCAGTCAGTAAGTGATGATCACCCCAGTTCTCAATCCAGCACTGTGCTGGTGAACACATGAGGAAGGAAATATGAAAAGAGGAAAAGGCATCTCTCTGGAAGTTCATAACTGGCTTTGCCAAAAGCAGTAACTTGCCAAAGAACACTTGCAGGTAAATCAGCTGGAAATGCCACAACCGCAAAAGTGGAATCAATATACCACCTCTACGTACGTTAAGCACGTTAGTTAAAAGGTAAAAGGACACAACAAATAGAGATAAGCTTTTTAGGAGAGAGATTTTGATCAAACTTGACCAAGAATATAAAGGGAACAGCGTCCAATAAGCAGTAAGAGCAGGAAATTAAAACCAGAAAAATCAGTATCTCTGCCAAAACAACGTGCTACAGAAACCTGAAGGTCAGAAAGCCCCTATGCCTCACAAAAATCCACTGGACAGGCTCCACAGATCCAGTGATCTCAAAAACATAAATAAATTAAAAAACCCAAGGAATCAAGAAACACAGAGAAAATTCAAAAGAGAGCAATGATGTCAAGCAGAAATGTGACCTGTATTCAGAAAAACTCTACCAAATCCTATTATCAACCCACACGGTAGTGCAGCCCCTGCTCCATACCCACATCTTGTTACCGACTACAGGCAAGCCACAACACCCTGCCTCTGCTACCCTCTGGAACCAAGTCAAACAGCACAGGATTCAAAAAATATATTCTTAAAACATCAACAGAGGCTGAAGATTCAGGAAACGGGTGTCAGATTAAGAAAAGGATGAGTCAAAATATACTAGAGAAAAAAGAAAACAGCAAGAGAACAGAAAAACGATTCAACATCATGGAAACTATTCAGAATATAAAACCCCTTCAGTCATAGCTGGAAGCACAGACTGCAGTTTCAGTTGCCAGAACTTCCCATTATAAGACCCTGTTATCTGTTAATTAAAATCTCTGCCACACTAGGAGCTCAGGATGGAAGTTTATGTATGAAGCATGGCTTCATACATGGTCATTGGCCAATTAGTTGTGGAAGGTCTGCCATTGTTTTGTTTTGAAGTTCTTACCTCAAATATATTTCAGTATTTCCAAAATAAGGTTAAGGGAAAATGCTTTGTTTGCCTATACTAAAAATGCTACCATTCATTACAAATGTTTCCATACTGTTATACTTTGCACTGGCATCAGTATTCACACTGGACATACTCTGCCTCAAGAACATGCCTCCTTCCCCTGTTCTTGGACGAGTTCCGCAGATTATGCCCAAATTATAAATCTAAAAAAAAAGAATATTTAAAGGAGAAAATACATTTCATATATGCTAAACAGGATTTGTCAGCTAAGCTGCCAGGAGATTTCATCTGGAAGGGGCCATGCCCAAGAATCTGAATCTCTAAATCCGACTGAGAACATACTGTTCAGTGTGTGCACACTATACGAGTCCACACCAACGAGAACATTCAAGTGCAGAAACAGAGAAAAAATTCTTCCCAGATATTCATTTTCACAGCTCCATGAGGGAACAACATTGCTTGCCGTCAGGGAAGAGAGGTAAGCCTCCACTTGTGATTTTGGGCGTAAGAAGGCTAAGCTCTTTACCCTGAAACAGGTAAAGGTGAGCAACAGAGAGGAAAGCACTGGGAAAGAAGGAGTTACCAGAACACAGCAGACTGCATGGATGAACCACAACAGGCACAGGGAACTACATCACAGAACGATATACAGAGATACAGAAGAGATCACATAGTTAAACGCTAGTCTCAACAGTCTTTTCCAGAACTTGGAAAAGTTCTGGAGGCAAATCCCTCTGTCCTCACATTTTTGTGCTATGAAAATCTACTGCTCACGTGTCTCGAAGTCTCCTTGTAACAGTTATACCCTAATGAGATTAACAGCCTGCTGCCAGTACCTGTCGTACCACCAGCGTGGGTGGAGACATCTGAATGATTTTACAACGTTCCCAGCTGACCAGACAGTTCCACACGTGTGATTTCTGAACCATCAAGAACAAAGACTACTTCCAGAAACACCTGTTTCAAGAATGCTAAAGCAACAATGTCAATCAGCCAGAGAGATAAGAGGAAGTCTAAACCAACATCAGTCTAGACCTGATGTCCATGCTCTGATCGAGACTTTAATTATCTGAACAGGTCCCTGCCTGAACAGGATGCTGGCTGAATTTTTATACAGACAGTGACAAAAAGACTTGTATCACAAATGAGCAACAGGGCTCACTGGTGGCACTGAAACAAACTTAATTGCTAACATTCATGAGAAAAGTTATTTTTAGCATCATAGCAGGAAGCGAAGCAATAGAACACCACAATCACGTATGCTCTCTGGACACACACAGCAATATTCAAAACTCATGCCAGGACAATGGCTTTATGTACTGTGGCTGGAATCTTATCACTTGCTGCAAAGTTGGTAGAAGACAGCTTTGTTCTCACCCTAAAGCTTGCACTGTTAAAATCGTGACCTTTGGGTTTTACCGAGCTTTGGGTTTTTTCTGTTTTTCAGCTTAGCTCAATTCCTCGTAATGCTCACACTTCAGCAGTGGTTACCCTGCCACTTTATCACTGCAGACATTGCTTCAATGAAACATCAACATCTTGACTATCCCAAGAGCTGGCCTGGCAGGCTGCAGTGGAATGAATGACAGAACTACTGTCTCCTGATCATCTCCTCCCCAGCCCGACTCTTACAGCACCATATACTTCCACAATACAGATGCAAGCAAACCTGCACAAACTCTTCCAAAACAGTAACAGAAAAATGAAAGAAAAAAAAAAGACAACAAAAAGAGATTGTGTTTCTGATTCCATGTGGGTAAAAAAAAAACAACACACAGTGGTCTGGCAAGAAAGTAGAGAGAGTTTGCGTTCGTTAAATATGGTTAACTACTAATTTATGACAGTTTCAAAGTGCTGAAGATCTCCTACTTTATGAGAGGCTACACTGACTGTTCAGGATGTTTTGGCAAAAAACCATTCAGAGTTGCCAAGCTTCAAAAGTCCAGGAAGATTTGGAAAGTCTCTTTCACAATCAGATACTAACATCAGCCTTTTGGACATTTACAACTGCTGTATTTTATGGGACTTTGCACGCCATGTCCTCAGTTCAACAGCAGACCATATCAACATTTTGCTCCTGGCTTCTCCTATTAGAAGGACAATAAATGTGTGTAAAGTTAATGCATGAAAAGGTAAGTACCTTAGATTTTTTGGTCCTCTTGTCATCCTCTTCATCTTCAGAGTGGTGGTGCTTTTTCTTCTTTTGCTTTTTAGCTGAATGCGACCGGCTTGTTTGAGACTCTTCTGTATCTTCATCCAGCACCAGGTCATACTTGGTACTGAAGGTGTTGCTTAAGGACAGATCTGTTACTTGATATCAGTAAGCAGCAGAACATAAAAGCTCATGAAGCAATGACCAGGTTTTACCAAGGCTTATTAAGCATTTCAGTAAGAATAGGATCATCCCCACTGAGAAAAAACAGCTGTGCTAAAATAACTAATTCTGTCCTGTCAAATAGGTCCCAATTCTCCTTCCTTTTCTACCTGTGGATATCTGAACAAGCTATGGTCTTCTTTTCTCCCATGCTCACCACAAGCAAAGTATAATCACAGAGCACAATTAGTTACCAATATGAACTCTTCTTGGATGCACAAAGTCCCCTGAGAAGCCACTTAAAACTCCATTATGCCATACCTCATTCCAGGGGTCTAGACTGGGAACATTATTTACCTGCATACAACATGGAAGTGAAATAGCATGTTCTGATTTTACTAAAATTTATCAGTCATCAAATGAGAAAATGCAAAATGCTTAATTGCATCTCAAACACCAAATGGTTATATGAATAAAAAGTCTTTTACAGGCTATTTTCAGAAACTGTATTTAATTCTAAAAATACCTTTGACCAGAAAAGGATACTCCTGCTTTGGTTTTGCCTTCTCTTTCAGAGCAAGTTTTGAAGGTCTGTCACGTTCCTTTTCATATTCTTTGAAGTCATCCTTGGTATACCGCCCACCTGTCCATACAAAAACATATTCAATGCACTCCAACTGAAAAAAAACCCAAGACCCATACCTATCCCTAAATTGTGCTTATGCATTGAAGGGCTCTTCATAACCATACCACGATTCAAAGCAGGATACAGTTCCAAAAACAACACTGACATCTGGGTAACAGAGTAGAAGAGAGTAGGACAAGTTGTGATTTTCTGTCCTTCTCTTGCTTGCAGGTCCCATTAAACAACTTATGGCTTTCTCCTCACTCGTGTCCGTTGGAGACAACACATGAACAGGATCACCAAGCAATGTTTAGCAACTGGTTCAGTCCCACTGACTACAGCTCCTGTGTCACACTACTTAAAATTCTGTTGCCGTGAAAGCCTACAAAATATTCTCATTATTAAATGACTGTTTGCCCTGGGCTGCACAAAAAGAAATCTCTGAGAAAGTTACATCTTAAGAACTCAAATAGGAAACTATAAAAAAAACCTGTCATATCTTGATTTAAAGAGGGGCACAACAGATTTAATTTTCCATCCGCTCACTTGAAAGCACCAGCTCACAGATCAGTGAACTATTCTACAGCAACGTGCTGCCTCCTCACGGTCATACTTAAAAATGCAATATTTACTGGCTGGGTCAGAGTCATAGAACATCCAGTTGGAAGGGACCTCAAGGATCATCTGGTCCAACCATTCTTGGCAAAAAGCACAGTCCAGACAACATAACCCAGCACCTTGTTCACCTGACCCTTAGAAGTGTTCAATGTTGGGGAATCCACCACTTCCATGGGGAGATCATTTTTTTTGGGTGCCATGTAAGCACAAGAACATGAGAATCTAGTGAGTTTTCCAATATTTGGGACAATTTAAACCTACATTACCCAGATAAAGAGAAGTTTTCCGTGTACAGTTAGTACAGGATGCACTGCAGAGCATGGTATAGATTTCAAAGTCATCTCAGCTCTGCCCAGGACAAGTTCTAGTACCTCAGTGTCCACAACTAGTCCCCAGTGGCAAGAAAATGTATATAAACAGCTGAGGGCTAACCACATTTTTAGGTGAAGACACACAGGACCACCCACCACTGCAATGCATAGTTATGTCTCCAAGTCCAATGTTTTCTTTGCATTCACAACAACCAACCAACCACTGTATCCAATTCTCCCACTATCTTTTTCCTCCCAAAACATCCTCAAACATCTGTAACTGGTCTAGCAGGAGGTGTCCCTGCCCATGACAGGGGGGTTGGAACTCAATGATCTTTAAGGTCCCTTCCAACTCTAACCATTCTATGAAACTGGGGTGTATAACATACAGCCTGCTATGCAATCTGCTTGACCTACAGGAGGTGAAGAGGGGAAATTCCGGGCCTGAACAGGGACTTTTTCTTGTACACATCCAACTGTCATACAGTGAATAAAGAAAAGAAACTAGAAAGTAACAATGTACTGCCACATTATTTTGATAATAAACAATATTTTAAAAAAATCACTTAATGCTTGAGAGGAAGAGATGATTCAGTAGTAAAAATGTATCTGATCAAAAAGTAATCCATGGCAATATAATATTAATATAACAGCAGTAAACCCTTCTACTGTTTCTTATGGAACAAGTAAAGAGAAGAGCCAGCAACTGTGTTGCTCTACTTATTACAACACCACGAAAATTTATATCCCTGATGATGACATCATTTCAATTCATAACAATCACTTCCCTTTACATAAGACTTACCGTTTAGAAGTCATTCTTTGACCCTCATAACTTAACAAGTCATCACAAGTGTACTGACCTTTTCCCTTCCATTTAATCTTTGCAACAGACTGGCTAAAATCCACGTGTATCCGTCTGTCATCTATCAGCACATTGTCCATTTTGAAGTAGGCTTTCTCACAGTCTTCCTCCTGATATTAATGTTTCCAGAAAGTTTTGAGTTGTGATTATTTCATAGCAATATTCACTGTTCAACTGCTTAATGGCATACACATTTTTTTTCCTAAAATTGCTTAAAGCACAGTTCTTGCATTGTGCCATTTCAAAAGAAATAGCTATGCTTTGTCCAAATGGAAGCATTTCAAATTCCATTTCTTCAGTTCATTTCACTGCTTTAAAAATTCACCAACGCAGCTATACGTTTGGCACATGTTGTACATTCAGAAAAAACAACGGAAAAAACAGGACAACAACTAATAAAAGCTCCATTTTAAGAACATAAGTAGTCTTAAGAAAAGTGAGAACAGTTCTCTACCGTTTTCCAGTTTTCTTCGTACATTGGAGAGATTTGCAGATGCAAACAAGAAGCTGTGCACCAACAAGAGAACTTTTACTATCAATCTCACAGCCAGAGCAGCGTGTTGATAGAGCAGGCATCATTTACAAGTCCTATACAGGGCACTACTCTATACACCAATCTACCTTCAATCATACACCCTCCTCTCTCTAGGCAGCAAGTCTCCTTTCTCTCCTAACATTCCCTTCTCTAACTCCTAATGTGCTCAGGAAAATAAAAAAAAAGGGACGGACCTGCTCCCCTCTCACTGGTTTCAAGACAACCTAAGAATGTATTAGTATTGCCTGGCTGAATAGAGACTTAAATTTTTGCCTCATTAAGGACTTATAACTTCTATAACTAAGTCAGTAGGAGGAAAACATTAGCTACCCCACACTTGAAGATTTCACTGTTTTTCCTTAACAGAAGTATATCGAAAATGAATTTATATAAGCAGAATCTACATACAGTATACCTAAAAACCATACCTTTTCAAACTCAATGAAAGCATAACAAAGAGATTCACCAGTCTTCCAGTCTCTAATCACTTCACAGCTGAAAAATTGATAGGAAATTAAAAATTCGACACTGTTGGAGCAAAAAACATAGGACAGGCAAGCACTGCTTAAAAGGGAGAGTAACAGTTTGGGGAAAAAAAAAAACCAAACCCCACCCCCACAACAAAAAAAACCCTTGAAGGTATTACAACATTTGATTCTGAGACACCCACTGATGTTACGGGTGTTTGCACAGAAAAAAAAAAAAAAAAAGTATGTGACATTACTTGAGTAGTTACTACACTTCAATCACAAGTGGTTAACTTGAAGTGTAGAACTAGGGATGAATTTCCAATTAATAAAACAAAATCTATTTTCCAACATCACTGTCTGTTATTGACTTCTTGCATTTCACTAATGCAAAACAAGAAATTTGACATTCCATTTTCTCAGTCATTTTAAGGGAAGTTTGAAGAGACCTCTTCTTAGCAAGCACCTCTTCAGCAGCCATCTTATCAGGCAGTTCACTGGCCAAAGCAAGAAGCCTGAAGTATTGAAATCAGTAGATGTAGAATAAGAACAATACAGGATTGCATCAGTATTATCAAACTCTCATATATGACATGAGAATTCTGACTACAGGATGCTGAAGGAGGTTGGGCAGGCAACAAGGGCAGGAAATGTGGTCTCCATCCAAACACTGCACGTATTTCCTAGAGATACCAGATTACCACATAACAGCCAAATCTAAACAGACTGGTAGGAATCAAGTTCAGCTTCAGCAAAAAAAGGTTTTCTTTTTTATCTTACAATAATTACCTTTTAATTGGACCAAATCGTGAAAATATTATCTCCAGGTCTTCATCTGTGGTCACAGGATTCAGTTTACAAACAAAGAGCACATTTTCTGGTGGCTTCACCTCTGCATCTGGTAAGTCTCCCACCTGTGGCATGCAGAAAAAGACTTCCATCACTTCTGCCTAAAGCTCTCTACATTCTATTGCCACAAGCACACTGGCAACACATCTTTTGGGTGATCTCAGACATGTTCCTACCACAAAAATAAAAAAAAATTAATAAAATATTTTTCCTACTCATTGTCACTAAAAAGTGTTTTCCCTGGCACCTAAAAATGATTATCTATTTGCAATTCCACTGCTGGGACTTCATGAAAGTCACAAACACTGCCTACCTTGCTTTCCCCATTGCAATCCCCATGGATTCACCCACCCTTCAGCAGTGTATGCACTTCTTAAAAATTTTTTTCGTTAAAAAAAAAGACTTCAAAGCCTATGGACAATTTTTTGTTATTATGTGGAATTTACAACAGCCAGCAGTTACCAAACATAATATTTAAGAAGGAAAAATATAAATTAAGTAACATTAAACTCAACAGATGGAAGACAGCCATAACATACATGAATAATGCAATCTGAATGCCACTGTATGTACTGGGAAGAGAACATCTCAAATTAGCAATGCTCTCTCCCACACACGCTAAACCTTTTCCAAGATTAGAGATACTGAGCAGCATATTATGCATGCTACATTTTTTAGGTGGATGCATTTCCAGCAAGTTTTTATAAAGCCTCCACTGTCTCACTTTTAATCCTGTATTTAAGAATGAAATACCACCACTTTTATCAGAAAACCACCACCTCACCAATCCTTCTCATTGTACCACAGACACTTTATAGCACAGATTCTGAGCCATGACATTATCATCAGATAAGCAATTTCAAAACAAATACTACTTATCCTCCTAGACTTAATATAATAAACACACACAGAGAAATAGCATCTAAAAGGTAAATACAGAAAGATGTTCACCATTTCCAGAAGAATGGCACGAGTTTTTGCTTCTTTTTCTGCCTGGACTTCTTCTATTTCATCTGCAGACCGCCCTTTCAAATCATCTATTTCTTCATCTGCTCCTATTCTGCCACTCTGAAAAATAAAGGAAAAAGCTATTTATTACCAAGCCACGGTGAAAAATTCTTTCCCACTTTCCAAATATTACTTGGATGACCTTCCCTCTCACTCCCCAAAACATGAAAAAATGCTGAAGCACTGGATCTCTGCAGAACTGGGCTTTCTTTCTATTCTTCCCACTTCAATTAAAAAAAAAAAAAAAAGAGATGTTACCCTCATGTGTTTCAGGCACTATGAACTACGTATGAACTTTTAGGCCCCATTTGAAACATTTTTCAGTTGGATAGTCCAGATTCTTTTACACTCCCATCTCGTACTCCACACCTCACCACAAGTGCCAACTCATTTCTAATCTAGACAGTTCCTACTAGAAATTAAGATAAGGAACACTGAAATATCTGTGGTGACTAATAAGGCTCAAGTATTAAATACAGTATATCACAATAATTATTTTATTTTTGCCCATCTACACAAAGACAGGATTTGAGGTTTAATTTTTTAATCCTCATCAGCATCTCTAGAACGCTGCCCTTCTTACAGACATTTTACACCAAAAAGTTTATCTTCAGATAGGCTACAGGGGAAGAAAACTAAGTATAAGTTTTCAAATCTTTAAACTACTAAACTCCTTATGCCATTTAACATATCTGAAGGTACATCACAGATTAACCACAATGCAGACGTACTACGAAAGCCTAATTCCACTCCTGTAATTGTATCTACTAAGCTTAAAAATAAACAATATTGTCTCTAGTCAATTTATTCATTGTTTGAAACAATCATTTCCATACAAGGAGATAATCTCCCATAGCAACTTCCATAACTGTATGCTATGAGTAAGTTATGAGTAATTATGTTTTTACCAAATGTCTTCTGTTTGAACAAATACACCACAATAGTGGGGGTATATCTGCGTGCTTGCAGATATAACTCAAAGAATGACCCAGATTACTTCTGCTGAAATACAGACTATTTCACATTTAAAAGGAAAACAGCAGCAGTTTAATATTAGTAATAGTTGTATTTTGTCTTCCACAAAAACCAAATGCAAAAACCAGTAATGCCAGAAGTGAATATTCCGAATGTTCTGCTTATCTGTAATTAGAAATCTAAAATACAGCTTTCCAACCTGACTCCATCATAGTCACAGCTGAGAGCACCCAAGTTACCCTTTTATCTTTTTCTTGAAAGATCAAGCAACTGTATTTGATTAAGCACAGCAACAGCCACAAATAACAGACAAGGATTAGACATATCAGAACTCAAGCTGGCGTTGCAGAAGAGCATCTCTTATCCTCCTATGCTAAAAAATGCTCCTAGGATATAGATTTGACAGAAAAAGTCTTAAAAAACGTATTCTTATTTTGAACAAGTCTGCGCTGGCCACTAACTTCCAATTTTACCCCGAGATGCAACCATAAACACTCACATCTAGCTGTTCCTTAGTAGGTTCTGGTGAGCGATCAGGAACAGACAGGCCAGGTGGATCTTCAAATGGATCATCTAAAATTACTGTGTGATTTATCCTTATAGAAAATAAAATCAAGAACGGTGTCAGTTACAAAATACTGTGTCAGCAAATAGAACCCTCTTTACCTAAATAACAGGAAACTATTCCCTCTGATCTCAGTTACATCTCAAACAGCCAAACGTACTGTAATCCTTGTAAATACTAGTACTGATGCTTTTGTAAAGGTAATATAGCTGTGCATTTTCTTATATGGTTATTTTATTACCTGCTTATTTTACCAATAATACTGGAATTAAAGAGTATTTAAGATACCATGTAAAGGTCACTTGACACTGCTATATTAATCTAGTTACCAAACAAGACTAATTTGCTTAATTATAATTTATTCCTCAAAAAGGAAAGTTAAAACAGTCACACCTGATATCTTGATACGGGATAAAGTCCTTATCTACAAAGGTTTCATTAATTGTCTTCAATACATCCATGCCTTCTGTCACTTCTCCAAATACCGTGTGCACACCGTCAAGGTAATCCAGGTTTTCCCCTGTAGTAATAAGAAACTACAAAGGAATGTACAAAATCAGTAAACATAAAAATTCAGGGTTTAGAGTTTTACCTTAGGAAAAGTACAACTCTGATTGAAACCAGCGTGGGGGGATGAAATTACTCTTGACTTGTGTGGGAGAAGATTAGTCTTCTTCCATCAGGTCCACAGTGGAGCCAGACTACAGCTCACAGCCACCCAAACAATTTTATACATACAATGCAGGGAAGCAGCAAAATTAACTCCAGCTCTAGCTGGAATAAAACTGTAGTTTCTTTAAATTGCTCTTTGATTATTAAAAACCCCCTCTCTTTAAAATTAAAACATATGGATACTACAAGTAAGGCATTTCAATATATAAATGTGACAATGCATCTAAAATTAAAATTTAGAAATAAAGTCATTCTGTGAGATTAGAGTTTTAAACAAACTTACAGCAAGAACTGTGTGAATAGGGAACAGCAAAGGGAACAACATCACTTTCACAAAACCACTGGGATAAAACTGTAAACTTACATTATATTATAAATGCATTTCCATTTTCAAACTAACATGAAATTATAACCAGAAAGTTTCAAGATTATTTCAAACCCCAGTTTCCTTACTTTTCACTCCTATTTAACTACAGGATTTTTTCCTGACCATTCTATACATTAGCAAAATCCCATCGAGGAATTACAGAAATGAATGAACAAAGGGAGAAAAATAAAGAGGACTGAATTCTAACATATAAAAATTATAAAATTAACCTAGGATAGGATTTGAATCTGAGCATTTTGATCTCTTTCTTGTCTGTAATCAAATACCCATTGGTACCTGGAACACTATGCAAAATACTTATTTTTGTCCAATTCTTTATATGCTTTTTGACACTACTTGACACTGTCATTGTGACGCCTCTTTGTGAATTCAATGAATTTTCATTTTAGTTACTCAGACTTGTACTAAGGCTTTTCAACACTGTGTGCTGACCTGTGATCCATGCTGATCGCTACCATTGTTCACCATTGACACGGTTCCCTTTTTCTTGTGCTTAATTCTTGGCACTTTTTCTGCCTCGAAAAATCTAGCTTGGTCGCCATACAGTTGACTGAAAATATATATAAAAAGTATGTTAAAAGGCAAAGGAATTTTAAAAAGTAAGATAAACAAATGCTGTCAAAAACAGTAAATAAAACATGTTAAAAATTTTTACATTGACATTCAAATAAAACCAGAATTTACATTGCAACCACGGGCATTTTTATAGACCTATATACTTCAATAATTCACTTTATACGACACGGATCAAAACATTTTTTCTCTGAGTCTAAAATGCACTTAATAAATTCTTAAAGCGACAGGATTGCTTTCTTACACACAGAGAAAATCAAGGATAGCCTCCAGATTCCCCTACCACTCAATTAAATATTCATTACAAGAAGTAAAATAGTAACAAACTGCTAATGATTCTGCCTTCTAGGGCACTTAGTAATGATATGTCTCTTACAAAACCAAACCTATAGATATTCGCTAACTCTGAAACAAACAGAAATTTATGTACAACTTGTCAGTTGTAACATTGCTTCTAAGGTCAGAGACAGAACAACGTCCAGAAAAAAAACCATCTGAATGGCCAAAGGCAGCATTGAAAATAAAAAGGTATTTAGGTATGACAACCACAGAAACTTAAGTATTGACATTTTTACTTCACACTATTGACCATTTTTACTTTGCCCCAAGAGAGCTGAACACAATTTAATTGGAATCCCTATTCCCTTATACAACATATATGTTAATTAAGTAGCACAAGAGTTTTACTTACCAAAATATGGATTCCCCTCCACGGCCAGTTCCCATGGGGTCACCAGTTTGTATAATAAAATCCCTCTATCACAAAGCAGAATACATAAGACATTGCTTTCATGTTTGTGAATTTAAACCAACAACAACAACAAAAAAAAAAGGAATTGAGAATACTCACTTGCACATTATAAATAAGACAGTAGTTATAGTACTTGACTTTGCAGAGCTTCAGGAAATTCAGACAAGCTGTAAGAAATTGCACCAACATTTAGTAAAGATAGCAAGTACAGGTATTACAAATATAAGTATAGATATTCAATTTGTGTAAGCGTGGTTTTGGAGCAGACTGTGCTAAGACTTACCAGCACACAACCTATAAATGCTGTGAGAAATGTTTTAAGGGAGAGGTAACATGTCCTCCCTTCCTAAAGCCTATCTCTAGTGGTTCAGAGAGTCCTAAATACAGCTACTTGTATGGAAACGGCAGGACAAGGCATAACGGTTTTAAATTGGAAGAGGGGAGGTTTAGATAAGATACCAGAAGAAGTTCTTTACAGTGAGGGTGGTGAAGCACTGGAACAGGTTGCCCAGGGAAGCTGTGGATGCCCCATCCCTGGAGGGGTTCAAGGCCAGGCTGGATGGGGCTTTGAGCAACCTGCTCTGGTGGGAGGTTTCCCTGCCCATGGCAGGGGGGTTGGAACTGGATGATCTTTAAGGTCCCTTCCAACCCAAACCATTCTATGAAATACAACTTTCTTCTCCCCAATTTCTCTCCAAACACCCAAGAGAGATCACAACTGCCTTTCCATTTAGAATACAGTAAATTAGCCGGATGTTTTGAATAAATATCCAATAGATGCGTAATAAAAGCGTAATAAAAATGAATATCCAAACTTCCCAAACAGCGATTGGCACCTGTAAGCATTTCAGACAGACACACACACACACACGCACGCCCGCCCGCCTGGCTGAGGGAGCCCGGCGGCCAGCATGGCGGCGCAGGGCTGAGGGGGAAGCAGCCCAACAGCCCCTTCTCCTCCCCCGAGCGGCAGAAAGCCTCGGGCAGCACGAAGGCGCCAGAGCCGCGGGTACCGCGGGGCAGCCGGCCGCAAGTCCTCCGCCCTCCGGGCCACAGCGGCCGTCACGACCCGGCACTTCCTCACCGGGCCAGGCGCCATCCATGCCGGCGGGGAGGGCGGCTGCGAACGCTGCCTGCGGCCGGGCCGACCGCCCCCAACCCCGCTCCGCTTCCCAGCTCCCCCGGCCCCCTCTCCCGCCGCGCTCTTACCGCGGGGCCGCTCCTCCGTGTACAGGTCGATGACCAGGTCGCCCAGTGTGGTCTCCAGCAGGACGGCCATGATCGCCACCCGCCTGCCCCCGGCGGCGCGGCCCGCCCCTCGCTCTGCTGCCCTCTGCCGGCGCGGAGGAGTTGCTGCCGCCGAGGAGGGCCGGGGCCTGTAGGGAGGGCCGGAGGGCGACCAAGGTGCGAACTCCGCGCTCCCAGGCCGATCTCCGCCGGCGGGAACAGGGTGTGAGGCAGCGGGGATGGGCTTCCAGGAACCCCTTCCTGAAGGGGATGAGGGAAAACACCCTTCCCCCCAATTGCAACCTCTTCTGGCAAAGTGCACGTTTTGAGGCTGAGGTGGAATTTTTGAGGCTGGCGCTCACTGAGGTGAGCTTATGCTGCACCGTGTGCTTGTTCCACATAGTCCAAGAAAACCAGCTTTACCTCGTAGATATTAATTGGAGGGTTATAACGCGATTAGCAGTCCCAGTATTTGCCTTGAGTCACAGCACAACCTGTCAGTGGGTAACACTGAAAGGACAGACAAGGAAACAGGGTTTTATTCTTTATTTTATTAGGACAAGGGGTAGATTTAGGTTAGATAATAGGAAGAAATTCTTTACTGTGAAGGTGGTGAGACACTGGAACAGGTTGCCCAGAGAAGCTGTGGATGCTCCATCCCTGGAGGGGTTGAAGGCCAGGCTGGATGGGGCTTTGAGCAACCTGCTCTGGTGGGAGGTGTCCCTGCCCGTGGCAGGGGGGTTGGAACTGGATGATCTTTAAGGTCCCTTCCAACCCAAACCATTCTATGATTCTACGTTTCTATTATTCCTTTCCAGTTGATACCATAGCATCTTCTTGGGCTTATGTGTTACAGCTGAACCAGCCCGGTCACCTTCACAGCAAGGGAAGGTGACTGCTCCCCTGCGCAGGGACCTCTGCACCATCTTCACCTCTTTCTGGATCATGCTCCTGTACTCATCGCACAATGAGTTGATTCAAGTCACTAATCCGTTGGAAAATGATTTCTTTTTTTATTGATGAATTCGTTTTTTGCCAGGTAAGTGACTGGAATTGACTTGCCATACAGTGAAAAGGAACCAGTGAAGGGGAAGTGGGCATGGAGATTGGTATGAGCAAGATATCCTCTTGAAGAAGCAGCAAAAATAATATCAGATCACCACATTATACAGCGGCGCCTTTACAGAGATCCAAACAGGGAATTCACCCACTTTTCTGTTCATTCCTATCCTGCTGCATGATGGTTCTGGAGACACCGGGCTGGTCCTGGGACCAGGATCTGTGTGGGAGGGAGCTGCATTCTACCTCCACAGTATGTGAGTTTTTAAAGCTGTTTGTGCTACCCTCAAGCATTTTGCAGGGCTTTATTGATTTTGTGAGCTTATTCCCAGTCTGTGCATCAATCCTGAATTAATCGAAGGCTGTTTTTAAGCCATGCTGAATGGCAGTTATGGATAGAAGAAAGCACTGTAGCACACATTGCATTTGTTACTCTGAAACTTTAAGAGACATGCAGACAGTACATTAGTTTTATGCAAGCGTGTGCTGACTGAAGTTTTAACTATTTACTTGCTATTACAAGAACTAAAATGAACTTTTAGTCATAAAAGAAATGAAGAAATAATTTCCTTATTCTTTATACTGCCATTTGCCTTCTAATAGCCCACAGTTAAAATGTTCCAAGAAAAAAATGGCTTTCCACAATCGCTTTAAGAAGTGAGAAATACCACTTCAAACTTAAGCATAAACCTACTGAAATACAGCCCATCTGGCACACTCAGTGGCTCAAGCAGAAGTCAATCTCAGTACAAAATACTCAAAAATGTTACCCATTTAAATCATTATAAATGTGAGGACACGTACACCAGTAGACTAGAGGAGCACAGGAGGCATCCACCTGGGCCAAAAGGGAAAGCCCTCTCATGCTCCTGGTATGGCCCAGCACTCAGCAGATACTGGCTCACCCAAGATCACTTCTGAAACTAGATTGCTATTTATTTAGTTATTACTAGGAGTTTTGCCACCTGTGTTAAACAAAACTATTACGACATCCATTGTGCTGTGAAACTACTAAAAGCTTTGAAATCTGTGGAAAACAAAAGTATGGTGAAAATATTGTTCGCGCATAATTTTTGCAGTGTTAACTACGTCGCAGGAGAATAAAAAGAAAGGAAGAAAGATGACCGAAGAAAAGGGAAAAAGGAAAGAAGGAAGGAAAACAGAAATGGAAAGAAAGCGTTACTTGATAGGTAGTTTACCAGGGAACTTGCAACAGGAGACGGTCAAAAAAGGAACAAGCATTCAGCTCCTGTTCCGTCCCAGTGAGACACTGAATTCCTTAAGGTCAGATGGGAACCCAGCCTGAACTTTGCAGAATCTAGAAATTCTTGCTTCTCTGTATTTTTATATGCTCTGATACCATTAATTATTGTGCCTCTGGTACATCGTGTAAATGTTTTAATCATGAATTTGACACACAAACCACCGTAGCTTGCTTTTGCTCATCTAGGGTTGACTGGTCCTGTTGGGAGGGAACTCTCTGCTCCAATTTAGTTAGGAATTCAGGTGATTTAAACTTCCTCCCACCAGCACATGCAAATGACTGCAAGTACCAACAAGAGCTGCATTCTTGCAGCTGCCGTCCTATCCCCCAAGACTCTAAACATGCACTTTATGAGATTCAGCAAAATGTCTTGTTGGGGAGCTGACTGATCATGTAGCTTTCTGCCTGGTGAGACCACACAGAGACAGACCCTTCTTAGTTTTCCAAATGCAATAGATTTAAAGAAAAAAAAACAATAGCTCAAGGACATGTCTAAGAGAAACTAGATAAAGTAGATGATGGCAAAGAGAGGCAGTAGAAATTAAGACATCAGAGTTTTTCTTCCCTTCTTCCATTACTGACTTGTGTGATTATGGAGAATTCACTTATTCAGCTTTATGTATTCTAATCTCTAAAATAGTCCTAGCCACTGATAAGAAATTTATTTAGTGATGAATTATCTTAGGTTTTCATGTATGTATGAAATACACTTTACAATATGTGACTCTCTTAGGCCTCATTTTCCTGTGCCTTGCATCTTGTGCTAGATGTTTATACCAGTGTCTCATGAATGCAAACTGCATATAAAATACGGATATAAAATTCTCTGGGTTTTACGATTTATGTTCACTATCAACCAAGTGTGAGTCAATGAGTAATATAAAGTCCGGCTACAGATGGCTTCAATTTATTGCCCTGCCCTAGCTGATATTAAAACCTCCCTGGACAAACTGTTAAGGTGTCTGCCATGCTTACCATCAGAAAGGTTTTTCTAAACATGAG
Source organism: Scolopax mira (assembly GCA_004320125.1). NCBI lineage: Eukaryota > Metazoa > Chordata > Aves > Charadriiformes > Scolopacidae > Scolopax > Scolopax mira. The sequence goes on along the minus strand of BJBW01003217.1, from coordinate 89,958 downwards.
GAGAAAGTTCTTTGCTTTGAGGGTGGCAGAGCCCTGGAAGAGGTGGTGGAGTCTCCTTCTCTGGAGACATTCCAAACCCGCCTGGGCAAGTTCCTGTGCAACCTGCTCTGGGTGGACAAGATGATCTCCAGAGGTCCCCTCCAACCCCATGCGATTCTGTGTAATCATCTGGGGCGGGAGGGACCTTTCAGATCACCGAGTCCAACCATCAACCTGAGGCTGCCAAGTCCCCACCGCTAAGCCGTGTCCCTCAGCACCACGCCTGCCTGACTGTCTGTCTGTCTGTCTGTCAAACCCCTCCAGGGACGGCGGTTCCACCACTTCCCGGGGCAGCCAGTTCCAAAGCTTGACAGCCCCTTTGGTGCCACCCGGGGCCCAGGCGGCCCTCGGTGCCGGCGGCCTCAGCCCACCGGGGCAGCTCGGTCTGAGGAGGGCGCGTCGGCCCCTTCGTGGAGCGCAGCAATTGCTAACGTGAGCCAGGCGGGTCGCTCCTTATTGTGCAAAGCGCTTCCAGAGGCCGTAATCACCTATTAACGGTAGCGTTACCCTGTGGCGCCTGAACCGGGATCCCCCACCGGGGCCGGGTTGCCGAAGGCCGGCCTCCTGCCGCAGAGCGCCGGGGCTCCCCGGCCTGGCCCGGCCTCCTCCTGCCGCCTCCCCCGCTTCCTCCCGGCTCCGCCCCTGCCGCCGCCGCCACCGCTTGTTGATGTTTCACTTTGTTTTAATTCCCCGGTCGCAAGATGGAGGCGGCGCTGGGGCGGCGAGAGCTACTCTTGTTGCTGCTGCCGCCGCTGCTGACCGCCGCGCTGTTGGGCCCGGCCGCGCCGCTGGGACAGGTACCGGGCGGGGACGGGGGACGACGGGGACGGTCCTTCTCCTCGTCCCATTTCCTCCGAGGAGGGGGGGAGCCGGACCCCGCCGAGGCGGGCTGTCCGGGCCGTAGGGACGGGCGGGTCGGCCGTGAGGGGCCCGGCGGCGGGCTGGCGGGGCCGGTGTGAGGGGAGGGCGGTCTGAGGGGGGGGTTTCCCGGCTATAGCGCTTGGCAGCCTGAGGTATAGCAACCCCGACTGGGTCCCGCCGCTCAAGTGCGTTTTCGGTCCGAAATGTACAAAAAGGCTACAAAGGGATAAAATTTTGCGTCGAACTCGGTTACCGGGTGTGCGGTGTGTCCGTCCGTCTTTCCCCCCCCCCACCCCCAATGATTCATTTATATAGGATTTGATAGGCTGAAATAAATACCTGGTGGGTTGAGGAGGGGGAGGAGGTTACCCCTGTGTAATATAAGTGTATTTGCATTGTATTTTTATGCTTGTCTGCCCACGCCTTGGGCACACTGCCCAGTGCCCCAGCCCCACATAGGGATGTCTGCCCTCTCGAATGGAAGCACCAAGAGGGTTTTGATGTCTGCGTATGTTTCAGGGCATCGTGCTCACTGTTCTTCCATTCCAGAACCTACGCTGCATCTTGGTAAGATTACCTTCAGGTTAAATTTGGTGGCTTTTTAAAAGGGTGGAAGGAATTTTTTTGTCTGGCCCTTAGGAGGTCTTCTCATTGGGAATAAAAAGATATGCGGTGTGGCACCAGTGAGCTTTGACCTCTGGAACTGCAGAAGAGAACGTGGGTGCTTCTATCTGTGCTTGAACCATGACTAAATACATCCTCCAAGTGCTAAAATCCTGAACTCCAGAGCGTGAGATCACAGAGAGGGAAGAGCTGTGTTGGGTTTGCACTCGCTGGTCTTGCCAACGTGAAGTTGCTGTCATGGGAGTAAATTTATCATGGCTTTTTTTTTTTTTTTTTCCTCCAGAGGGTTTGGTGTTTTGTTGTTGTTGGTTTTGGGTTTGTTTTTTTTTTTCATTTAAGTAAAACCTTTCCAGGCCAGCCCGAGGGAGGCCCCTGCACTGGCACATCCTGTGTTGCACGGCAGGATTCCTGGGCCGACTTCCTGGTTTCTGCTTCTCTGCACGAACATTTGGAGAAAGATCTGCTTAGCTCCCATACCAGAATCACAGAATCTTCGTGGTTGGAAGAGACCTTTGAGATCACAAAATGGGGATCTAGGTCTTCAGACACCTGTAAGAGACCATAAGTGCTGGAGGTCAGGTGCACTAAAGAGAGTAGAGAGAGCTCAGTCCTCTTTGCTTATCCCTCCGAGAAGGGAAAAATGGCCAAAAAGACAAATGAAGTGCCGATGGAGAATAGACCTATGCTCTTGCTTACCTCACACCTCATGCTTTCACACCAAAACTTCAACCTAACAGCCGTGAAGTTGTTTGTCACAGCTGCTGATTGTACCAGATGTGGGGGCACGTCTGCAGGTGCTATCTTGGGACCTGAAAGCGTGAGCGAGGGTGACATGGGGCTGCCGGAGCCGTCCTGTAGAAGCCAGCTCAGGCTCAGAAATACAATAAGTGTGTCCTAGAGCACTAGTAGGGCTTGATTTAGTTAATTGGGATGTCATTGCTATGCTGCTTGTTGGGGGTGAGTGTGTTCCTTCGTGCTGTGCTGCTTAAGTGGGGTCTGTCAGCTCAGGTTCTGGCAGCATTTGTACTTTTTTTAGCTTTATACTGGTGCGGTGGCCTAGGTATGTGCAGAAAAGCTCTTAAAAGAGTCAAAAAGGAAACATATACATTTATGCTTTAGTATGTTTTCTTTTTAAAACTCACATTTCCTCCTGCACTACTTCTTTTTGTCCCTACAGGTTAATTTTTTGATGTTAGAAGGAAAAACGCATCTTGAGAACGTTTCGAGTAGAAGGATTGCCGGGTTTTGAGCGTGAGCTGGTTTATGGTGGCCTGATTGGAATGGAAGTGCCTGGGCAGTGGGAATGGGCAGAGCAGGAGTACTGCGCTGTCAGGTTGGCTGCAGAAGCCACGAGCTTAATGACAGAAGGCAATGGGGTGGGAATAATCCTGGACTTTCCTCGGAAGGGCTTGGGGCCGCTGGCTGGGGCAGGCAGGTATTGAAGTCTACCTCCAAGTTGATGGCCCTGACCTTACAGAAACCTTAAGGAAGGACTGAGGAAAAAACCTTGAAACACTGGAATAACATTTCGTAAGGCTGAAATGCATTTTTGTTCATCTCTGGAATGTGTACGCCTCCCTTGTTGTGCAATATTTGTAATTTCTTAAATAAGCTGTTTTGAAATCTGGACTTTTTTTTTAACATTTGCATGTGTGTTTTGATTTGAATGAGCAAAACTGGATTATTGACTGATATTAGGCAAAGTTTAAAACGAAAAAATAAGGCAGGGAATGATGCAATAAGAGAACTGAGCTTTACATTAAAGTAACGTTTTTCTGGTGCAAGGTCAAGAATTAGGTTTTGTGTTTTGGAATATTTTTTTTAATATACTGATAAGAACTGGCTAAAAGCACAGTAGACTAATGCTGTGTTGTTTGCTTACTCTGTTTGCCTCTGGATAATGTAGGTTTAGCAGTGTTCTTTCTGAATGGCATACTTGCCTGCCAGACTTTTTTTTGTTGTTGTTTAGTTGCCTGAAAAACGTTGTTTTCAGAATATTTGTTGGCTGCAAGACACCTCTGTGTGGATGGATTATTTCACAACAGAAGAAAGTAATCTTTACTATATCAACCATTTGGGGTCATACGCAGTGGGTGTAATGTGTTTTAATCAAAGAAGAAACTTGTCAATACTTTTTGACACACTGAAATGTTTCCATCGTTGCTTTATGCCGGTTTCTCTATCAACAGCCTGGCACATGTTTTAAACTTTATGCTTGAATGATCTGACATCATCTTTCTGTGTATATTTGATTAAATTAAAGCAGTATGATGCAACCGTGTCTCAGTGATGTGAGACTAAGTATTCACCTTTAAAACTCTTGATAAAATATTCACAGGATGAGTTGATAGGGAGAAAGCAAAGGCGATTAATTCTAGCAATATAGGTAGGGGAAAGGGAAGGATAAGCAATATTACACTAAGGATCATCACAAAGCAAGAAAGGAATGTAAGTGTGCTTGTTCAGAAAAGTAAAGCGAAAACACCATGTTAGAATTTTATATTAACAAAGACAGTTTTGCTTTACTTAATTAAACAAATACTGGATTTTGTTATCTTACCCCAAATCTTGTCATGCAGTTTAATAATGCCAAACCTTATTGGAGCAGATCTTGTACTACTGTTTTGTAAAATGTGAGGGGCTAATGATTCTCCTGCATACTTGTCAAGTCGAACCAGTACCACGATTATTTCTTAACAAGTTATTCCTGATTGCAGTAAGGACTTATCCTGCAACATAGCTCTGTCTTGAGCCTGATGAAAGAATTCTGAGCAGCACAGACTCACAGATTGCAAATACACAGTTACACTATTTGGAGCCAGTTGTCCGTGTGTGTGCCAGGACTCAAATGGTATGAGTTTGGGTGGTAGTTCTATGTGTCTGTTTGAACACTTTTGCATAATCTCTTTTCAGATTTAGAAGGTTACTGGTTTTGCCTATTTCTTATCTGTTTGGCAGCCTTCATTGGACTTTACCTTTTCCTCCTGCAAACAGGACATCCCAGTGGTGCCCGCATCATCTCTGCAAGGGGATTGTCTGCCTTCCAAGCCTCTGTACAGCTGGCCGTCTTGCAAGGCACTGTGCCATCCGTTCCTCGTGCTGCCTGCTCTGCTTCCCACAGCCCTTCTGGAGCAGACAGAGCCTTGTTGGGAGAGCCTCAATAGAGAACAGCTGTGCTTTAAGTGGGCTGGCTGCTAGCAGCTGAGTCTCGGTGGCATTTATGTGACTAAGGCAGTTGTGTGGGATTTAGCAGTTGCCCTGTACTGGGAGAAACTGTATGGTGCCCCTTCCCCTTCCACCACCACCCCCTGTCAGGTACCCACTGCCCACGGAAGAAGTTTTCCCCCAATTCTGCAATCGGATTGAAGTTCCTATGTGATTAGATTTGTCTAGTGCAGCGTTTTTCATAAAAGGCTAATCTTAGGTGAAACGTTCTCTGTACATTTGTTTGGCTTTGATATGGGGAGTCTTTGAGAATTAATTAATATTCCCTTTCAATTTAGGCCAGATGCTGTGGATTCTTTGAGGCCATCTTTTCCTCATCTTGCTCTTCTGCTACTACTGTGATTATAGTGCCCCAGTTAACACTCCTGGCTTCTGTTGCAGCACATGGTAGAAGAGAAAGGATTGGAAAATGATCACTACCTGCTTATCTCCACTGATCCAAGTTCACTAGTACCATAACAAAGTATTTTCTCAGTTGAAATCAAAGGATGTTTCATATGTCTGTGTGTCTTCACCCCTATGATTGGAAAGATGGGTATTTAAGTTATCACAGTACAGCTTTTCAGGCTGGGCATTTCATCATGGAAGCGTGGTACAAGAGCTGTTGGCCTGCCCAGTCTGTCTTTCTCCCAGTTTAGCAAGTGTTAACAATGTATGGCTCTCAGGCACTTACTTATTCATGAGCAGATGTCAAGGGGGTGCCAAGCTGGGTTGTGTTCACAGGGGGAATGCTGTGCATTGCCCATTCTCTGCTGTGGATGATGGTGGGTCACCTTCTTGCCCCCAGCCTTCCTGCCTGACTTTTCATTGTGTTTGGCATGCATCTTGTGGTTCTTGCCCTTGTATAGATTTTGGTATGGGTCAGGGAGGTTGGCCACAGCAGGACCTATTGAGTTTTGTGTGTGACACTGCAGGAAAGACCAGCGGGAAGCCATGGGAAGACAGCAGTGAGGAACTTGCTCCCAGCTCAGGTAATCCTTCCTTGGAGGCGTTAACAGTCCTCCAATTCAGTCTTCCTGACTTCATGTTATGTTCCATAGAAAGACATTGCAAAGAGTAATAAATGGCCTATTGATAAATTGCAGCAAGGAAGCTTCAGCTTAGACTCTAGGAAGACTTTTAATGCTAAGAGTCACTGAGTACTAGACTAAATAGTTGAGGAGAGTGTGACATTTTTAGGTATCACTTTAAGCTTTAAAAGAAAACCCTGATTTTTCCATCAGCTTTAAGAAGAAGTGTCAGGAATGACATCGATATAGTTAACTCTGACTCTGGAAAAGCCAGTCTTCCTCTGGTCCTTGAGATGTTTCTTTAGCAGTTCAGGAAAGTTTGGAGCAAGAACAATTGAAAACTAATTATTTTTTAGCACCAAAACTTTTGAGATCTGGTGGAAATGTTTCTTAGCAAGACTGTCATCGAGTCTTGTGAGTCTGTTTAGTGAACAGCCAAAACAAGCACATATGACAACTCAGGAGAATGGATGTACAGAATACAGGAAATTATCAGTAGAATCTGTTGGATCTGGATGTGAACAGACTGGTCATAGGAATGGCAAGAATGTGAGTTTTCTGTTGCTTGTGAACACAGAATTGCAAAACTCATGGTATAGGTGATGTAGTGGAGTATCTACATCACCTTAGTTATTGAGTAGCTTTATGAACCTGTGCCGTTCAAGAGATACACCATCATCTCCTAAGATGATGGTGAGGTCGGGCATCTCCTGAGGAGACGCTGTGAGGACAGGCAGACCGTGCAGCAGAGCCCATCCAGCAGTTGGTGGCCATCAGAACATGTAGCCTGGCTCCTTTCTGCCAACTTAATGAGTCAGATTGGCTCAATGACCTGGCATAAATGAGAGGGAAGGATGATGTCTGTGAGGGAGCGACACTTCTGGTGGCAGAAGCAGCAAGTGGTCAACCTTGGTTGTCTGCAAGCTAGGATCTATTTTCTGTAACTTTGACAGCATGGCAGTGTCACTGAAATACTTCAAACTTGCACGTGAAGAGCATATTACATGTTCAAAAAATTAAGTATGTACCAGAACTCATGACAGTGATTGTGGGTACTACATCAACTGAATTGATGCTGTTCTGAAGAAAATTAATCATTGCATGTATAACTCACTTTGTAGATTTAATGCTCAATTGCTGAGGGTACCTGTCTTGCCCCATGCCCTCCTCTTTCAAATAAAGCATTTGATTTCAACAAAAAAAAAAAGATGGATTTTGCTTTTTTCCAGCAGTTACAGGCTATCAGTCATTTCCTTTTTCTTGTAATCTCAGTGAGTCACTTTGTAGATGTTGAAACCAGATTGCAAAATACTTTCTGTATAAAAGTACTCAATTTCATTTGAGGCTTAAAAACTGGAGGACTATTAAAACTGCCTGGAAAATCCATTTTACCATTTCCTTTGAATTCCCAGAAAACAGAAAAAACCCAGGAAGTAATGACACAAGGTTCTGGTAATCTGTTAAACACTTTGAGGAGCTAGAGAAGAAAGTAAAAAAATTTTGAGAAAATTACAGGCTGACCAAATAGATTAATAATATAACGATAAGACATAATGTAGTTTATATTTTCAGTTATAGGCTTCCAGTTCTCTACTTACTTTGAATAGCTGGGATTTAATTTTGAAGAGAAGTCTGTATAGACACCTGTTTCCTAGAAAGAGCATTGAGAGAGGTTTTTCTTTGGTCTCAGTGGCTGGAGAGTTTTCCTACTGATCTGACAAATGCACCTGAAGCATCAATGTCAAGTAATTCCCAACCAAAAGGTTATCTGTATTGTATTTTTAAACCACACTTCTCATGATACCAAATTTTTGCTGAATCAGATTTGGATGTTGTTTTTCAGTTTTTGTCAGTCCTGGCTACCAGCATATACTGATTAAAGCTCGTTTTAAGGATTATTTTTACATTATAGTCATGCTTCAGAAGCTCTCTGTTCATGAATAGGGACTATATTGTGCTAGGTAATGTATATTTCAAGTACGTCCTGTCCCAAAATTTAGTGTTTTATGAAAGTCCCAAATGAAAGCCGTTTTTGTGTGTTTAAATTTTTATTTATTTATTTAAAATTCTGAGCAAAGTTACAACTTTTTATTGAAACGTGACTCACTTTTTAGCTGTTAGTTGTGAAACTGTGACGTAAACACAGAGCTAAAGATGCTGAAGGCTTGGAGAAGTTTTCCAGAGGAAAACAAAATGGATTAGAACCATTTAAGGCTCCTAAAAGGCAAATGGGGAGCTTAACATTATTTTTGAAGAGGTGATTCAGGAAAGCAGTGTGGTAATCATTACTTTTGGCTAAGTCCAAGAGAGGTTTGGCTTTCGGGTGTAGGTTTTGTCAGTGCCAGGCCCGGGAGATTTAAAGTCCCATCTGTAAAAGAGCCCCTGAAAATACAAGGGTGAAAAGAGATGATAGAATGAGTGAGTCAAGAAGTAGCAGCAATTGGCATTTTGAAAGAAGGAAAGCCCCGTTGGCTGTGAGTTTGGAGGTATCTCATGTGGCATAACTTGGGAATGGGAACCAAAGAAAAGAAATAGGCTTCCTGCTGACACTGACAGAAACTGAGTGTTCTTTAGTAGAGGCTAATATGTATTAAATTATACTTCACCTTGAAGACTAAGTAGAGCACTTTAAAAAACACTTACAGAGAGTTTGATTTTTTTTTTACCTTGTGTTGTCTATTATTTCCCAGCTAATATCAGAGGCTGCTTTTCCATTATGTCCATGTGAAGCAAGTTCTGAGACTTTAGCTTGATTATTATTTTACGTTATTTAAAAATAACATCCACAAGGGGATGCAGTTGATGTTCTTTTTCATCAATCCTCTTTATTAAAAAGAAGGAGGGGGGGGAGAACCTCAACCCTTACATTAAACAAGTTAAGCATGTTCCTCTTCTGCCTGCTGGATAGGGATCCTGGGACTGTGTGTGCTCTTGGGGACTGCACGTTGTCGTTCCATCAGGACGGTGTGGGAAAGCTGCCTGTGTGTGGCCTGCAAGAAACTCAGATCTCTTTTTCCCCCCTCTTGTTTTCTAGGAAACGATCAGGGTTGATGTTATGATGCTGCAATCCAGTGGAGAATTTCACAAAGGACAGGTTTGTCTGGTTTTTCTATTTATTCAGTGAATTAATATGCAGAGAAACAATATCTGCATGTGGATGCAAATACATTGTTCTGTCTGACGTCAGTCAGTGAGAAGAATTGTCACAAAGGGCCAGGAACCACGCACTCATTCTGTCTGTCTGTCTGTCTTTCAGGTTGTTTTCAATATCAGCTATGCTAATGGACAGGTGTATCTGAATGATTTTCCTATGAAAAGCGGGGTTGCCCACGTAACATGTCAAACAGTAATATGTGAGTATTCTCTTTTTCTCTTTTTTCCCCCCCCCCGGGGCATTTGGTTTCCCTGTTCTTGAGTAACCAAAGTTTAAATGGCTGCATGTTCTCACGCTCTGCAAACCTGAGCATTGTCAAAGCAAATCATTTCCTAAGGTAGGATAATTCTGCTACTAAAAAGGGTTTGGAAAACAAATCTTACCTCCTTGTTCTCAAGTCACATTCTCGGGCTTTATATGTAAATGGTCTGATCTGAAATCCAGACTCTCACATATCTTTCCAAAAGAATGTTCTAGCACCACAAGCTAGACAATGTAAACAGAAGGATGCGACTCCACCCTGCTCATGGCTGTGTCCCTGGGTTGGCTGGCATACATCCAAAACCAGATTCAATAACAAAAGTAGGAATTATTGTTGGGAAGATCTTTTAATTGTCTCATTTTTATTGTGTCTATTGGACAACCAAGTTTCTGCTGGATACCACGTTGTAGCACAAATACTGTAGTTTTGCTACTGTCCTGCAATGGTTATTGACTACATGTTATCTTGAAACTGCTATTTTTTTCCACTGATTTGATGCTATACCTTTTGTAAAAGACCAGAAAATACTGTGATTTTTTTTTTTTTTTGAGATATGCAAGCATACTGTATAATTAATTAAACAAGGACCATTATGCTCATTTGATTTAAGCTTCTGTTGCATTCAGAATGATCTCTTGATGGATCAGGTGCAGTCAGTCTCCAGATTGGTTTCTGAGGTCATGCTCTCCTTACAATCAGGCATTTACTTAGAAAGTACTAATGCTTTCTCTAAATTGCTTCTCTGAGCCATGACCTTGTTTCTTGAACTTTTCCTCCCTAAGCATAATTAATTATTAATTTGATACTATTTCTTTTCTGGAGAGAGAGAGAGCAGTAACTCATTTATCTTTCCGGGGCAGTTATGTTCCTATTGCTTCTATTTTTTCTATTCCAGGGTAGAAAAACATGGCAAAATATCGTTTTCCTGCTAGATTACTGACTCCAGAAAACCAGATATGGTTTTATTGACTAATTGAGAGATACTGAGCACTGCACTGTAGTTTCTACTGTTTTTTTTGAAATCATAGTTGTATAGCTTGCAGTGACTACAGTTATGAATGTGAATCTGAAATGCTGAGAAAAATACTGATTTGACCTGCGAGTGAGGAGCCTGGAACTCTCTGTTTCTGTGTTTGGGTCTGAGTTCTCAGCACAGAACCTAACTCTGTTATCTGTAAACTAATATCTATGCTACCTACTCAATACATCCTTCATGATAAATTCAGGTAACTTTTGTAACAAGTATCTCAATATTCCTTTAGCTTTTTACCCGTTAACAGAGGGGAAAAGATACTCATGGATGTATGTAAAAACCAATCTTGAGCCAAATATTCTTGAATATTGGCATAGAGACAAGGTCTCCTGGATGGTATTGTCTTCATGCTGTTGCCAGATCGTGCCTGGGACCTTTATTCCCACTTGCAGTTCCCACAAATGGCAATTTTGGAGTGTCTCATCCCTGGTGCATATAGCAGGGAGCCTGACACTTGAAAGGCTGGGAACCACAGGGAGCTTTCAGCTACTCTGTCAGGCTTTGGTCCTTTAACCAGGCTAGTGCTCCAGCTCACACCTAGAGGTGTTCCCTCCTTCTGCCACTTATTTTTTGCAATGGAAGATACTGCTAAATTGTCCCAGGTTGCCTCTTGGGCACAGCACAACAAGTGACACAGCACTAGTGGGTTAGAAACATGAGCCAGTTCAGTCTCAGGTCATGCACCTTGCTGTCCTGCATGCTGGAGAGATCTGTCACCTCCACTCCTCCAGCACTTTAGTACTAGCATGCCCCCCACCTGAAGGAGAGGCACAGGAGCTGGGAAAAGGGTACTAACACTATGCAAAACCACTGAGAGTGCAAAGGCAGCTCTCTGTGTGCTTGTGGAACATGAGGTTGTTGAAATGGCTGAAAGCTTTTGGGTAGGAAGAAAGTTTGAGGCATCAGGGTCTCATAGGAGAACAGGGGTGGAGGGGGACAGCAGAGAAAACACATAGGAAGGAACAGACACTCAAGTGGAGTGGTGTATGCAGCGTGCCTGGAAAAGAGCATCTTTGTTTCTGTATTGAGAGGAAGGGGAATGAAGATGTTTATGCAGGTGCTGGCTGGGCTGTGGCATTACTCTCACAAACTCCTTTAGACAACTGAAGTAAGAATGCACCAATAGTGAAGACAAAGAATGCTGACCTGCAAACCTCAAAGACAGGGATGCAGTGCTGTTGTCATCTGCTGTATTGTATTATGAGACCTGCTCAGAGTTTGAGTTGGTGATGTAGTGCTAAAAAATCACGGCATCTGTTTTATCTATTGCCCAAATCACAGCTGCTTATGACAGCAGTGAGTGGAAGTGTTAAGGACTTTTGTACCACTGTTCTGGCTTGATGCTGGAGGTCCTCTGTAGCTGTGATGACTCTTCCACTCAGATGCTAGGTGTGCAAGGGCTTCTGTGTCAGAGGTGCGACTGCCCCATGGTTTGTACACTCCTTTCTGGCTGGGGTCACTTCTCTTGGAAAGGTGTCACGTTGTGTGTTAACAGTGGAGAATGGCAACTTGGAGAACTTACCAGATCAGCAGCGCCTGGGAACCGTCAGTGTTCGCATCATGGTTCACGAGTGGCCTTTGGCATCCAGCTCTGATCTGCAGCTGATTGTCATCCAGGAAGAAGTGACAGAAATTGATGGAAAACAGGTAAAAAAAAAAAAAAACAACCAACAAATACAACAAAAAAAAAAACCCCAAACCCAATGCTCTGCTTGGTTTTAATTTAGGAGAGGCAAGGAGTTACCAAGGATTAAAAGGTTTACATGTATCTTGCTGGTGGTTAGATCATGGAGCACATAATGTAATGCTTAGCCAGCACAGTTCTGAGGGACACAATACCAACCTAAGGTGCCTGTATAAATAGCAGGGACGTTTCATGAACAGGCTTCAACTTCTAATGCTGCTATTCTTCTTTTCATAGTGTTGGATGACTTCCCCTTAAGCTTCTCAGATAGAATCATAGAATCATCTGGGCCGGAAGGGACCTTCAAAGGTCATCAAGTCCAACCCCCCTGCAGTCACAGGGACACCCCCAATTAGACCAGGTTGCCCAGGGCCTCGTTGAGCCTCACCTTGAATGATATCATTAACTGTCACATGCTCTTTCAACACATTCATTTATGCAAGAAAAATCATACTCACAAGCAATACTGCATTTACAAAATAACATACAAAATTAATAAAAAGGGCATGGGCTTGTCCTGAGGCTTTTCCCATCATTTATTGCCAGCTAAGAAAGCACCTTAGCTTTGGGGGACGTGGGGAACAGCTTGCAGCAGCAAACTCTTACAGCAGGTGAGCTTATTGCAAAAGCCCCCACACCTGAAAGCTGAGCCTTAGAATATTCCGCGTGTAAGATAATGAATATATAATAATGGATTTTGAGATGTGCAGAACTGAGTTTTCAGAATCACTTACAAGGTACAGTTATTTTTCCAGAGAGGTTCCGGAGAGAAGATACAGCTGCTAAAGTCAAAGTGTCAAAAGGAAAATAATGATAATACCATTGATTCTTAATTAATGGCATGCTCAGCATGTAGTGTTTTTTGCAGGGATCTGCATCATGTCAAGACTTTACTGTTAATGGAAAATCCCACTGAGAGGTTTAGAGCTTTCGTGGCGAGGTGTTTATCCCACTATTGTTAGGCTAATCCCTCCTGGTTTGATTCAGTTGTTACCCAGTAATACTGGTGTATGTCAGATCTCAAACTAGACATTACAACATATCTCATTTTCATGGAGACCTGGAAAGAACAACCAGGAATCTAATGCTCTTCCCTTAATTGCTTCTTTAAGTCCAAAGCTTTTAATCTTTCTCATTAGTAACTGTCTGACAGTAACGAGCATCTGTTTCACTGCATTGTTCTGTGCATCTTTGAAGCAAAGGGAGACTGTTGGTTGGGCTGTGGCTCTGAGAGCATGATTGGAAACTATCACGTGCTGCATTCCTCTCTTAGAGTTGTATTTCTATATGTAGCAGGTATAATTATGGTCACAAACGCTCTGGATTTCAGTCAGTTCTTGGCCTCACAGTGCAGTTATTGAAGTTAATAGGAGTTACGCTGAATGTGTTCCACATAAGCACTGCCTGCAGTGATTACTAAATGAAATGAGTCCCGTGCAGCACTGGAAGAAGAGGAAGAAAACTATTCTTTCAGTGGTAGAAAAAAGCAACATTACTGTAAAAGCAGAGGTGTCAGTCTTGCCTTGGCAACACTTCCAGTGTTTGCAAGTGCCGTTTTGCTACGTAGATACCCTAAAATGCTTCCCTGAAAGAGGATTCTAATGAGCTATGTAGGACTTGCTTAAAAGCCCATGGAGTGGCTACCACGTGCTGTTGCAGGGAGAGAGGGACTCAGTCTCTTCAGTGTATTTTCTAATGTATGGTGTATATAAGCTTGGTAAGTAAAAGCAAAGAATACCAGCTCCTGTTATAACATTCTTGTGTCCAAGTGTCAGTGGGTTGGAGTTCTCTGTGATGTATTGGTTTTCTCTGCTAGCCTCCCTCACTCTCACTTTAAACTCAGTAACATCAATGTGTTTGCTTCTCTTGTAGGTTCAGCAGGAAGAAGTAACAGAAATAGATATTTTAGTAAAGGACCTGAGGGTACTCAGACATTCAAACTACACTGTCCCTTTGAAAGAGAGCATGCTGTATTCCATCCCGAGGGACAACGACGTGTTATTTACACTTCCCAACCTCTCAGGAAAAGGTACCTCTCTCAGCTGATCCCAGACAATATTTTTAGCCATAGTTGATGCATTGCTCTACAAAGGTGAAAGAACATCATTATTCCTGTGTTTTACATAATGAAATGGTTTCTTCATTAACAGGGAAGTGTTTTATCTGGTTTGGTTTTTGGTTTTTTTGAACACCTAAGATCAGCTCTTCTACATTGTAGGTATTTTGTTTGTTTATTTTCAAATCTGTTCTCCTTTGAAGCATTTGGTACTTGTAAATCTCAGACATCTCATGGGAATAAGTTTCTTTTCCTATCATGGAAACTTCTGTAGAGCTCCCCCATTTTCCTGACACTGGAGAGGAAATACCTGTCTGTGTCACTTCCAAACCAGAGAGTAGTTTGATGTCATTAAACTCGAGTAACTTAAAAGCAGGAGATGTTATTTGATGTCTTAATCTGATTTCACTTTTGTTTAATCAAAAATTCTCAAGGATTGCATAGGAGATGAATATTTTGATCCAGTTTGTCACCTTTTAATCCGGCAGCAGCTGAAATTCACAGCTCAGGGCACAGTTAAAGGCTGCACTGCAAACGCTGCCTCCTCTTCTTAGCAAGTTCACTACACAAATAGAAGTCAGCCCTTCTGTTGTCTTGCTGCAAAGGTGTGAGAACTGTACCAGAAGTATAGAAATGTGGCATATCTTTGTTTTCCTGAACAGTGACTTAAATTAAAAGCAAGCCTCCCACTAAATCTCTCTTTTCTTCTTCAGATATTCAAGATCCACTGCAAACTACCAGTCAGTACCTCATCCATCAAGCAGAAACTACAGTAGATGAAGAGACATTACCTGGAAAGTTACCAGAGACCCCTCTTAGGGTAGAGCCTCCATCTTCTTACAAGGTAGTTTTGTCGTTTCTCTGTTTGTTTTTTTTTTTTTAATTATAAGTGTATTACTTTTAGAGCCTGGTCTACAAAGGAGAAGCATTCCTCCCTGCCCCCCATCTCTTTCTGTTTCCCCAGAGATGAAATGCATAGAGCTGGGTGACATTTTAGGAGGAAGAACTGCAGTAACATGCTGCAGATAGAGCTGAATGCAATTCAGTATTACAGTTTGAGGGAATACACTTCCCCTCAAAATAGTCCCTATTTTTAGGACTGTCTACAGAAACACATACAAATATTATGTTTTCCTCCTTTGTAGACGTTTACAGAACAAACCAAACAAACCCAGCATTGTTAGGATTTAGGTAGCAGGTTCTCCTCCTGCAGAGACCAAACACAACATCCGTTGAAAGATGTTGAGAAGGTATATAACATTACTAGACTTTTGTCTTTTGATCCTTTATGGTTAATTTGAAGGGGAAAAAAAAAGCAACCTGATATGTAATAACTCTTTTCTGAGAGAACTGCCATTCCTACTTAACCTAGTATTGACCTCTCAGTCTCTTCTGCTGCTTCCTGTTTGTTAAAGGCAAGGATCTCATATTGTGTGAGGTACCTGACAGTAACTGACTTCCACAGAAGTCTAAGAAATCCCCGTAGCCAACCACTGAGAAGAACAGATGTTTACAGATATACTCAAGGGAACCTAAAAAAAACAAACCTTCCTAAATTACCCGAGCAGTAAGAAGTTGCTTGGGGTTTTTTCTTAGCTCCAGTAGGAATCCAATGCTTTTCTAAATCCTGTGATGTTCTCACTTCACAGATACTTAATGGCAGAGAGTTGTGATATTTACATTATACCAAGCAAAGCATTTATAGAAAGTTCAAGTTTTGTTTAGCTTTAAATTACACCTTTTTTTTTTTTTTTGGACTCTGCTCAGAGGCAAGTGCTTACCCCTCTGGGAGAGAGGACCTTGGTCTAACTCCGTAAAAGACACAGCAACAGCTTGAGAAGTTTCAGTTCCAGCTGAGGTGGGGATGGGCTTGACAGCTTTCTCTGTGCCCTAAAGCAAGGGTTTATAACCCACTGCTGAGGCAGAAGGGACAAAATAGTAGGCTGAAAGTTACAGACAGGCTAGAGAAGGTGCCACCCCTCTCCTGGGCTGTCAGGAACCCTTTCCCTGCTGTGCACTGCCATGGTCTCCTAGCTTCTCTGTGCCTAAGCCTAATGGCTCATCCCTTACTTGCTCTGCTCAAGTGTCCTTTAGTTGCCAAAGTGGCCTTTCCTTTCAGAGAACTCTGCCAGGGTGAGCAGAGAACTAAACCTTCACCCGTTTTCAGACTTGCTAAAAAGAAAGAGGTCTGAGTCACCAACTATTCCATCCTGCTTTTCTGTACGTTTAAGCGTAGATAAATTTAAAACTATCACCATGGAATGTGATTCACCAGTAACTAAAAAAATTGCACTTATGTTTTGCAACCTGTCTTTTTATTTTTACCTGTTTGGTTGTAGGTGATGTGCCAGTGGGTGGAAGACTTGAGAAAAGGGTTGTGCAGATTCTGGTTTCGATCTTTACCCATCTTCTTTAGTTTGATGGAAGTCATTGTAGTTGGAGTTGTTGGAGCAGCTCTTATTCTCAAAGTCTTGAAAGTGATTTTCCCTTCCTGTGAAAGCAAGTAAGTATATTTTGCTTTGTTTTTTTTTTTTTTCTCTCTCTAAGGCAAAACATTAACTAAAATCTATGAAGAAGCAGCCCCATTCTGTAGGAAGATAATGGAAACAATTCAGGGAAAAAGCTGCTGGTAACTCTCCATTCCAAGTGACTGTTGTCACATGGGTGACGTGTGTCAGCACAGGCATTTCAGAGGAACATGGGCAGATTTTTCATGGGAAACATTATTTAGCTTGGCTGTCATACTGCCCAATTTTTATTAAGCCTTCTAAGGACTACATTGTGAGACACTGTTAACATAGCTCCAAGAGAATCATAGAATGGTTAGAGTTGGAAGGGACCTTAAAGATCATCCAGTTCCAACCCCCCCGCCATGGGCAGGGACACCTCCCACCAGAGCAGGTTGCTCCAAGCCCCATCCAGCCTGGCCTTGGTCATGAAGAGAGGAGAGAAGCAGCTAGAACTAAACAATTCCAACAACGTCAATTTTTTAACACTTCTGCTGTGTTAAGAGTTGTTACAGTAGTTATGAAAGGCCTCAAATTTGGCTTTGCAAATTGATGCAGGAATTGTCCAAGGAGGAGCTCCCTATCTAGGCAGCTTTTAAAGCCACAGCGATGGGTACTAGCATTGGTGGCAAAAGGTCAGAAGTAAAATTGATTGATTAACTGCAGATGGCTTTATTCTCTCCATTGGTGTGTTACCAGCAACATTAGTGCTTTTCAGAGAAGCAAGCTAAGAAATCAGGATAGATTTAGTGCTGGAATGGGCAAGCATGTACATACTAAATCTACTCAAGTCAGGTCTAGAAGACCTAACCCTTGGAACCATATGTTCTTTCAGGACAAGGGACTGACAGTCACTTCATCACCTGCAGGCACAGCTGGTGTCTTAGGATGCAGCTGGCCAGGGCCTTCAGAAGCACAGCTGAGTGCAGTTAATTGATGTATCCGTGCAGGGACTGGAGTGGCCTTAGTCCTCCTGACAGAGCTAGGAAATGGAGCTTGCAGAAACTTCTCTTCCCGTTGAAGAACATGGGGCCCGTGCATGGCTTGTCAGAGCATTTCAAGAAATGTTAACACTGGGAAGATGATCTTCCTCCCCCTTAAAAAATAAAACCCAAAACCACAAACCCAAACCAAAACCAACCCAAAAACCACACAGTAATTTTCTTGCTCCCTGTATAAAGTGGCCCTATAAAATGGGGTAAAAGTTTAATTTGATTGTAAAACTGATAAAACTAGAGGCTTTACCTTAGACTCGGGTGCAGGACTGACAAAGCATCTCCTGGCAGCAGACAAAGGAGCCTTCAACTTTAGGCCGCCATGAAGTTGAGCGCGTGGAGCCTACACTGCTGATAATTCAGATGTAGAAACTGGGTGAAGTGACCCCTTTGAAACCACAGGTAGTACATTTCTGGAACCAGTTTTCCATCAAGTTTTCATTCTAGCATCATAAAAGAGGTATTACATGGGTACTACTCGCTTGATGCATTGATTTAAGCTAAGGTGGGGAGTTTAAGAATAAATCTAATTTTTAGAACACAGAATTGTTTTGTATATTGTTTTCTAATGACAAGTAATCTTACCTTTCAGAGGCATTCTTCTCCTGGACCAGGTCAGCTTTGTCCCTGTGATCACCATCAGCTTGCCTTCAGATCTTCCAGACAGGAAAAATAATTTGGATGAGAAAACACGCATTTAATACTGTGCATTTACTTCGGAGTTCCTGTTTTTTAAAAACAAATTTTTAGTTGACCTGAAATTTGGCACTTGATCTTAATACCTTGTTTGTTTCCTACTAAGAAAACTAAGTCAGTCGATGAATGGGTAAAGGGACACTCAGGCCCAGGCCCAAAGCTGCCTTCCCCGTGCCTCTGCATGAACGTGCAGCTCTTGGCAGAAGCTTCAAAATAAAGCAGCTTCCCACCCTGAGGGCGACCATTGGTTTTAACTTCTGTGAAGTCACTTTTCCCCACCTCGGACAGGCTGCTGGCTGCCTTCGGGCCCGTAGATAAACCGGGTCAGCTAATCCTGAACGGGGAGGTGATGAACACTTCGGGGTGTCCTGAACTCTCCAGGTACTCCTTCATCCTTCTCTGAAGAATGCTGTCGCAGACATCAGCCGTGCCTGCAAGCCTAAACAGAGCTGCCCAGCCTGGTCTCCAGGCCTCTTGGGGTCGAGCGTGCCTTGCAAGGAAAAACATGGCCACCAAACTCAAGTAATTTGACGTTTTATCTATGCCAAACGCAAATTAAAAAGGCAGATTTGTGTTTCAAGCACTTTACACTTTTTACGGCCCCCTTCCACTCCTTAAAAATTGTGAGCACTTGTAAACAGTGTGCTTTTTGTATCTGTGACAGCTGTGCTATGTGAAGCTTCAAAAGGAAAAAAGAAAGTTCTACAGAACTCTGGGAAAATACTGGCTTACTATTGCTCAGTAGGCCCCCCGTGCCCGTTTGTACTGGTAACACTTTTCAATTAAACATTGAAATGGTTTATTAGGCTGCGTTCGTGTGTGCATCTCTATTCTGTTACATAAAGCAGCACTCTGCCAGATGTGTTAAATGCAGGGTACTGCTTGGTTTTTAGCTTTTCATTGTTCTTATTTGCAAAAAATCGTTGGTCAGAAGAATGACTAGAAAAAAAAAAAAAAGGGAGCTTAATTACCCAGCATTAGTCTGAGCACAGTTATCATTTCAGTGATCAGAAGTATCTCTTTTCAGCTCAGGTTGTTACCATGGGACAAAAACCTAGCATTTCCCCCCCACACAACCTTTCCTTAAGGGGAGAGGTGTGTGTTTATCATAAGTTTAATGAGATCTCTCTGTTTTTCAGATGCTTGTTTTTACAGCTGGTCGAGGACAGGGACAACTTGAGTTGTCTCACCAACCTGACACACTGGTAGAAGAAACATTTCTACCCCTGAGTTGCCTTGCAAATAGCCCAAATCCAAAAACCACCACGCAGCAGCGCAGGGCTCCGAGTTAACAAGGACACTGCTCAGACTTCCCTCTCCCCCCCCTTTTTTTTTTTTATTTTTTATTCTAGCTCCTTGTGGGTTTGTACTTTGCATTTGCTACCTCAGGCTCAGCGTCATTAGAATTTGGATGCCAAATGTTTGGCGGAGGCCCAGCTGAGAGAGGCCAAGGGGAGCGAGGATGTGTCACGAGTGGTGGGATCCTGGGGGCAAGGTCTGGAGCCATGGACCACTGGAAGGAGCAGCAGTGACTGACACCCCCAGAGCCCCAGGCAGGCAGGGCTTGCCAGGACACAGCCAATGGAGAGCTACCGTAACGATAAGGTAACCACAAAAGATTGAGGGGATGCTAGAGCCACAGAGCCAACTGAATTAAAAATACAACGCAGTGAAAGAAAAACACCTGACAGAGGGATCACTGTTGGCCCTGCCTAAACAGGAAACTGCTAAGACTCCAGCACAGGAACGGGGACTGCACAGACAGGAGCAAATCTTCAAACAGTTATAGACAAATTCCTCTTTACGTGGAAATCAATGTTCTTTCCATTTTATGAACGTAGCCCTGGCCCCTTCATTAATATAGTTCAGTTAGAAGTGATGCGTAAGGCTGAAGTTTGGCTTCTTTGATAAAAAGAAAAACCAAACTAAAAAAAAAAAGGAGTAGGATGGACACAAAACATGACAGCCCTTCCTGGCTGCACAAGCCCAGGCTGAGTTGCAGCACAGCTGGTGATTCGGCTGATCCCCCCTGTGAAACCCTAACCCCAGCACCTGCACAGCCAGGAGGAGACTTCTCTCCTTTCCAAACAGCTGCAACGGCCTGAAAAAGTGTCTGTTGCTTCACAGTCCGACCCTCCTCCCTATCGCGTTCTACACAGTTACACAGCACAAGGGGAGAAATGCTCCCATCAAGTTAACAAAACTCAATTTAAAACCCAGCGCAAATGGAGCCCTGCAGCTGCCAGACAACACAACACGGCTGGGCGGTCGAGTCTTACAAAGAGTTAAAGCTCTGGTGCTCTGCTTCGGCCTGTGCCTTGTTTTCCAGAGCCCTGGAAGCCTCACCCCTCCCAGAGGAGAGCTACTGGTCCATTCTGTCACCACAACCAGCACAGTTGGTCCTGCAGGCCCCTCGCTCTAGGTCTCATTTCCCCAGGACACGAGCTACAGGTGCCAGCCCGGGAAAGAGAAAGAGGCAGGGATGATAAAAACCATCAACTCCTCCCCCCCCCTCCAAAAAAAAAAAACCGATCCAATAACCCCATCTCTGTAGGATGCACGTTTTTAGGAAAGGTGAGATCTCTTATCTCCTCCTGAACTGTGGCTCTCACTGCTCCAGCCCTTGTTCTATCTTACCTTGCCCTCAGGACATCTCGCTGCCTTTCAAACAGGGGAGTTAAGCAGCACCCAGTACCCTCCCTGGGTACGGGAGCTCCACCAGAGGGGGGTGGTACCATCATATTCTTCCTTCCAAACCAAGCCCAACCTCTGAGCTACCAGTTCAGCACCTACCACTCTTCTCCCCCCTCTTTGGTGTTCATTTACAGTGACCAAGGCTGGTTGAGCCCTTAGAACTAAAATAACTGCTTTTAAAAAGTGAGGCTTACTTTAGAAGTTCTCAAAATGTATCATGCCTTCTGTCTAAACGGCCCCTTTCTGGACGGCTTCCAAGGACTAGCACTTGCCCACTTTCCCCTGCACCCTGGGGTGGCAGATGGCGCAGTTTGGTTTGCTTGCAATGAATTGGTTGACGTGAAGAAATCTCCTCCTGCACCACAGCTGCCGGCTACACGCTGACCCCAGCACGCAGCCAGAGAAGTAACTATTAAAAGAACCCACTTCTTCAAAACACGGCATCATTTCCTTAACTCTGACACGTATCTCTAGCCTTTTGAGAAGAAAGAGGTACATTTGTTTTCCGTTTTGGAGGTGGAAGTCTATAAACGCACACCCACGCGTACTCACCTGAGCAGCTTCTTCCTTCCACTTCTGGGTTCATCCTGCCAGGT
Source organism: Scolopax mira (assembly GCA_004320125.1). NCBI lineage: Eukaryota > Metazoa > Chordata > Aves > Charadriiformes > Scolopacidae > Scolopax > Scolopax mira. The sequence goes on along the minus strand of BJBW01003217.1, from coordinate 68,522 downwards.
CCACCCAGGGGTGCAGGAGGTCTCTGCAGGGTCTGCGCCTCAGCCTCTCACTGGAGTGTCCCATCTGTGGGTGCCTGGGATGCATTTGCCCGTTTTCAAAAATGCCACTTTTCATCACCATTGGTCCTTTCCGTCTGCCTGGCAGCGTGTGAAGAGACACAGAGGCAGGAATTCCACGGCCAGGTTGGTACAGCAGGTGTCCACCAGCTGAAACAAGTCTAGACGTACCCGATTCGTGAAGAAGCATGAAGTTTAGCTGTAAGCAGAACTACAGCCAGCTGAACTAGCAGGCTGGAGGGTGAACTAGCAGGAGGGAGGGTTTCCAAAATACCAGGAGATGGATAGAAGTGGGAGATGGTTCAGTTACGACGACCACTGTTGAGCAAAATCTGAAGCGATGACCTAAATGGTCACTGTAGAAGCGTTCTCAGAGAACTCTTTCTACACCCCACTCGTCAAGTAATGCAAAAAGAGAATTTAGATGTCACATCCGTTGTAAAGTGAGGGTTATGAACAGGAACTGCCTGATCACAAACGTAACACAGACGCTGCCGTCACTGGGCAAACGTGCAGTGTCAGCCAGGACCAAACCTTCCCGCCTAGAGCTTCAAAGCTCACTGGACTGTGCAGGCAAGGCAGAAAACACACATTTCAGAACTAATGCCAGAAAGCTTTAGTTTTCTCTCAGACTTAGGAGACTACACGCGTGTGCCTCACGGGGAAGTAGCTCACACCACCTGGATGCACGTTTTAACATTACTTAGGAGACAGCGAAGCTGAGCTGCTCCCTCCCCACCATCAGCAGCCTTCCCACAGGTCCCGTGTGAGCACCTCCGAATCAGCTGAAGGGCAGAACTCTCCAGGATCAGCCAGCAATGACATCTAGACACCTGCATCCTGGTCGTCCCATTTGCTAGCATCCCTTGTCTAGCAGAACAAGTCTGTGCGTTGGTTTTTTTTTTTTTGTGTGTGTAACAGCTATTTTTCAAAAGTAAACCCCCCGCTGCACGAGTTCTAGTGTTAAATTTAAGTCATTTTTTAAAATCTCGATGATCAAAAGCAAATCCCATCAGTATCTTTCACAATTGAGACCAACGGGTAACTTTTGAGCTAGTTCAGAGTGCTAGACAGAAATTGCATTTTAAAAAAAAAACCAATTTATTTAGACATCCGTCGCTCTTAAATTACAAAAGTTAAAAAGAGCATGCAGTGCACTGACACACTACTTATTACTTCTAAAGCTGTTTTAAGATGTAAGGTGGCTTCTTCAAGACAAGACAACTCAGCATGACCCAAATTCAACTATCCATTTCTCATATTTCTCAATGTCCGCAGCAGATACAGATTTAGAAACTTTCTTCAAAGCTATTTCAAAGTCTTCCATAGTTGTTGGCATGTGCATTTCGTCTCGGGAAAGATTTCTTATTTCTTCTGGTGTCAAGCCCTCAATTCGCCTTCTCATGGCCATCAACGATGCATCTCTATTAAGGACAAAAAAAAAAAAGGTACTTAATACAGGATGATATTAACAGAGTTCAGCTGTTTGAAAGGCTCAACACAGCATTCCAGTTCAGCTGTAGCATTCAAAGACACAACAAAGAATTGTGAGCTTTTACATTAAGTGCCTTTACAGGTGTGTCTTTTCTTGCTGCATTAAGTTTAACTGCATTTGGACTTCCAACAGTCACATCGGTAGGAGCAGGTGAGGAGATAAGTTGGTAACACTGAGAGACTGAAGTTCCTGCTAATTCATTGTCATAGTTTATAGTAAGAAGAAAATGCTCCTTATTTTGTCTAGCAGTAAAAAAAAAAAAGAAAGGGTAATCCGGGTAATATCACAACGGTATGATATCAATAGGTGAGAATCCAAAGAGAAAACCACCTATTTACTGTCTTCTAGAAGATTTAGAAAGACAGCTTCAGCATATTGTTTCAGTTTCACGATCCCTCCCCCAAAGAAACCATAACTGACAGACTTCATGAATGTACTTAGTAATACTTAGTAGCAATCACAATGCCTAATACAATAATTAGAATTTCAGAACAACTCCAAGAAGTTACCTTGTTGAACTCCACCTTAGTCAAATATCACCATGCATTGCTGTTACATCATCATCTGTGAACTAAAAGCCAGTGGTACACGACTGGGGGTGAGGGACCAGGGATGGGGGGAAAGCATCCCATCCATCTAATTTGCCCTCCAGACAACAGTTAAAAAAAACCAAAACACAAACCAACAAAAATCCAACACACCCACAAAGTCCAGCTGCTACAGCCACCTTCTGTGAAGTCATTGTGCTGACAGCCATTCCAGCCTCAACCCTTAGTGCTGTCTCAAACATAGCCACAGCAGGGCTCAGTTCCACTCCAAAGGCCTGTCAACCTTCACAGCCCGCTCCAAACAACGATTCATACTCACATCTGATAGGCCATTTGGATGCGTGTTACATTTCCTGAATGTCTTTTTAAAATAAAGTTTCACTTCCACCTTCCTTTTCCACGGTTATATGCCGTTAGGAACCGTACTGCTATCTCGGGCTGGGTTTCACTCTGGTTCAGCAAACTTTGGATTTTACTTCAAATTCTTTACGGTAGGAGAACAATTTGAGCAAACCAGAGATCTCTGCTCACTCCCCTGAAGTTTTGCTTGTGTCACTAGCAAGGACTGTTATAATCTACTATATATCTGAACCATACAAAAGCACTTTTACATCAGCCATATGTCTTTTTGTCTCCATGTAAATGAAACAGTCATGTTTAAGATCTGTTTTACCTGACACCATCAACAAAGTGTAAATACACAGTATGAGTAGCTTCTTACTAATTTCAAATCATGCACATCCAGACACCAGGCTCCTGGATTTCTGGTTGCTATCACAACCAGAGAGAATGTCACAAATGAAAGACTGGAGTGTTTCTTTTGTGTTTTTTTCTTTTGCTTGCTTTTGTGCTTTTGCACTTTTGCTTTATTGAGTTTTTTTAATAGCATTTGTACAAATGACTTTGATTAAAAATAAACAACAACAATGTGTGTGTGTGTATATATATATGAAATTAACTCAAAAACATTACAACTATTCTGACTTTTTAAACAAGTGTATCAGTAACCAGTATAAAATTAATTGCAAATAAGGAACACTGAACAGACTGGAAGAGACAAACTGAGGCTAAGATGCAGAAAGCAGCAGGCCAAATAAATTCTCTTTCATATAACACGAACCTATTAGCACAAACTGCTTTCAAAGCACTAGGACTGTGCAGAAGAACACCACAAACTCACCTCACAAAGCTACAGATGAAACAAATCTGCACGACACTGACTCAGAGCAACTAATATACCATTCTTTTCCCAGGCACTGTGTAAGGTTTGTTTAGGGAATAGCACAGGGCCTCCAAATTGTGAGTTCAGCCTTAAGTGACCCTGCTGACGGAGCCTTTGGTGACAGTTTTGCATACAGGCCACTCACACTCATCCCTGAGGCAAAGCACATTGTCCTCTCAGTTGTGCTGACAGGCGTTTGCAGAGCTGTATTAGGAATCAAGGCAAGGAATGGATCTGCATTTGAGGAAATGGTTTTAATCCAGACCAGTTCTCTTACTCTGTTCAAAGTACAGCCCCACAGTCATGTTGGCACGACCTGGAGCTGAAGCCTTGCATTGCCACACTTCAGTGCTACCTCCAAAGCCTGAAAGCGTAGTTACACAGGTGCTTATTAGATGACAACAGCACCTTAACAAGTTCCAGCTCTTTGTCCCATACTGCTGACTCCATAGTTTGCCACCTCTAAAACTGTGGCAGTGCAAATCTTTATACTTAAACCAGATGACTGATATTAGTCTCTTAAAAGAGTAATCCTTTCCTTCCCTTTTCAATTTTTGAATTAAAAGATTGGGGGAAGGGTTAGAATGCGTTTTTAGTCAATTATTTCAGGAATCTAAGTTACAGAATAGGCCTACAAATGACTGCATGCAAAAAGTACTGAGGAGAAGGGGAGATGGAGAAGGTAGAAGAAAATTTAAGCCTTGATATTTGCAAGGTCAACATCATCAGCCTCCTCACTAAAGAGCACACAGCTCTTGTACTGTCACACAATACTGTAACACTGTTTCTGAGTCACGAAGGAAGAGCACCTGCATTTTCACTTTAGTGATTCTGGCTTTTGCCACTATCCCCTCTTGCACACGGCTGTTCTGCTGAAGTAGCAGAACCTCAGTGGAACGACTGTAACTCTGCAAGCTAAAGTCTACCAACTTGTGGATATTCCTCATGCAAGGAATTTGGTATACAGTCAGGAATTTTACCCAAATCGTAGCTTCTTTAGATTACTGTGTTGCAACTGCTCTATCGTTATTATATGAAAATATCAAATGGAAATCTAGGCCAATATTAATGCACTCTTTCACCTTTTAGCCATACATAAAAGACAAGTTCCAGTCTGCTTTTATCCAGCAACTGTAATCATGTAAATTAGTTACTTTACATATAGTTTTCTCTACAAGTTTGTAGCAGTAGGAGCACAAATGGTGCAATGTTAACATACCTGCATACGTTGGTAATGTCTGCACCTGAATAACCCTCCATTTTCTCAGCTATATTTGCAAGGTCAACATCATCAGCCAGCTCCAGCTCTCGCAGATTTATTTTTAGAAGTTCCTCTCTACCTTTTGCTAATCAAAGAGGAGAAAAATTAAGTTTATACAATTTGCTTCCTGAAGATAAATAATGAATTGAGGAGAGATAAGAGGGAAGAATGCAAAAAAGACATAGTACTTGCTACAAAGGTAAAATGGTCAATGTTTAGATTTAACCCAGTCCTGAATTCATAAATGAATTTGCATACATGTATCAATTAGATTTTTAAACCAAGTGATCAAAACTAAAGGATTATTCATAAAGTTTAGATTTTAGTCTTTTCAACCACTCCTCTCTCTATGTTTTCATACCTGAAGGTAAAGGAATGTAAATTCTCTTTTCTAGTCTCCGTCTTAGGGCTTCATCAATATCCCAGGGAAAATTAGTAGCAGCAAGTACCATGACCATCTTCGAAGGATCATCATTTTCAGTAGCCCCTCCAACACCTGCAATGGGGAAAAGAGGAAGTAAAACATACATAAGCTTTATGAACTCTCACATATAGGGAACAATATCCACAATCCTATAACATTAAAGGAACTACTCTATTGCCCTTTAGTGAGTCCAAGTGCAGTAGCATCATTAAGTGCAAAGGAGTTCAGTTTTTCATCTATATGACAGCCAGCAAGCAAAAATGGAGACTGTTCAATTAGAAGCAGGGGCAAAGGCCACTGCCCAGATCAAGAAGTTTCCCTCTACCAACACTAGAACGTTTTTACAGCAGAACTGTGCATTTCTGCCCTGGCAGTGTTTGAATTTTCACATCACTGTCCTGAATAGCATGTGAGGAAATACAAAACGAACACGTTACTACATCAAAAAACAGACGCCCCCCTGTTCCCCAACAGTACTCGGTAAGCAGCATTACCCCCCACAAAGTGTCTTTATTTCTGAATTCAGACAAAATGTAAGAATCCACCTGAGTATGTGAAGCAAACTGCTGAAGCGAGTGTTTACATTTAGTGGACTGAATCACAGCTTCTCAGAGGCAGAGGAAACACACCTTGGTCTCTAAGGCACTGTGAAACTCCTGCTATATGAAGAAGTTAATTTCTTTAAACTTGCTACCCTCTGCATTTACTGTTTTTGCTTATAATCATAGGATTGGGCTGTAGAACAGCCATTTTACCTACTCTGCTTGAAAATATGCACATAAAATACCATTTATGAACCCTCAAGTAAAAGGACTTCAAGTAGCTGCTACTAATAAAGTCAGCTTATGTACATATTTGACCGGCATTACAGCTCTGCTACTATTTAAAGTCAAACATAAAAGTGTATATTTATTGCTGGTTCTCTGATGTTGATACAAGTCGTCTGACTCATGGAATTCTATCACTAATTACTCCATAGATTAGCACTTTTCAGTACCAACTTTCCCTCTCCCGGCTTGTCAAATGAATATACAAAGGATGCCTCTATAGCAACTTTGCACAGCGTTACCTACTTTTAAACTTTGTTGATAACTCTCCCAACTGCTTCTATAAAAAATTCCCTAAATTTTTAATTTATATCTTTAGGAGAAAAAAAGAAGTGTAAAGATTGACTTTGAAGTTTTAAATGAAACACGTGACAGTTCTTTTGAACCACTTTTTACTTATTTTAGAGAAGTGATATGCTAGGTAAAGATTGAGATGAGAAATTCTGCAGTTTTAAAATCTCCTATTCTTCACTGAATCTTCATTATTCTTGGGTTAGTAATACAAGTTCACTGCTCAGATGCTAAAAATTGTTAAATAATTGGTAACTTTTTTTCCTTCCACACTGACAATCGGATTAGTACATTTGTATCTTTTAACCCCAATTTTATGTAGTTCAAACAAATTGCTTCTTGAGAATGAAATTTTGGTTATTTTTTTTCTCCCTCAAGTTTCCTCCAGTCTAGCATTTCCCAGTGATGAGGTTATTTACCATCCATTTGAACTAGCAGTTCTGCCTTCACACGCCGGCTAGCTTCATGCTCCTCTGAAGTTCCCCTGCGACTACAGATGGAGTCTATCTCATCAATAAATATAGTTGTCGGGGCATAAAATCGAGCCTAAAGGAAATAAAAGATAAAGCAGAAACTGAAATGGCAGCCTACTCACACCTAAGAAATAGTAGCATATTCAGACTCATTTACCCCAACGAATCAGCTCGTAAGTATCATGCAATACCAAACCTCCCCTCTCTTTGACCATTGCACACAACTACAGAGCAGCTGTGCATTCATTAACAACATATGACAGAACGCCTTTTGGCAAAGTCCTATATTGTTAGGGCTATAAACAAATGTTTAATAGGCTAAAGGCAGTTTCACACATTAGGAATAACATTTATAACTGTGAAAGTCATCACAGAATGCTTGAATAAGAACTCAGTTAAAGCAGGGGCAAACATTAAGCCACACCACCATGATACCGAAACTGTCTGTGACACGGGACAACTGCAAAATAACTCTAACCTTTCTGAAAAAAAGAGAAGTCAAAGACAAGGATCTGCAATAAGAAAAGCTACTGTCCTACTGCAGTTGAGATGCTGTCCATTGCGTATATGCATTTTTATTGACAGGCATGATATCAACTCATGATCACACTGTAAAAAAATCTTTTACTTCCTGACTTTTCTGACTATTGCAACTCTGCTGCCCCCTTCAGTACTGGGCACCCTGGCAAACATTGCAAGCAAACCTGGTAACATGAAGAAAACCCTACATATTCCGAGCCAATTTCAAGTGCTCTAAAGCCAACTACAGTTTGGAAACCTGTTTATTGTAAGCACAAACAAAAAAATCCACCCAAAACAACAAAACATGCACAGCCAAAGTAGGGTTCTCATCCAGAAAGCAGTAAGACTCCATCTCAAATTTCACATTCAAGTACGTTCTGCAGCACTCATCAGCTTATGGAGAGATACGTCCAATGTAACAAGCTAACCCTGAATAAAGACAACCTAATTTTCCAATTTTTATAAAGCTATTTAGGAATAATCAGATCTTGAATGAGCATGGCCAAATCAGATGGTCCTAAAGTGTCTGAAGCTTGGAGAGCTGCTTATGTATGCTATGAGTTCTAAATCTTGGCAAAGTTTGACTATTCAGAAGTAATTCTACTTCATTATCTCACTATTTATGTTCAGAAACATCAATCACCATTTCAAAGAGCAGACGAACAAGTTTCTCAGATTCTCCTCTGTATTTTGAGGTAAGTGTGGAAGAAGAAACATTGAAAAAAGTAGTCTTGCATTCAGTGGCTACAGCTTTTGCCAGGAGGGTCTTTCCAGTACCAGGAGGACCAACCATCAGCACGCCCTATTAAAAAGAAAAAGAATCACTTTTAGAACAAGTATCAAAACACAGATAATATCACAGTTTGTTCAATTGCGTAACATTAAAGTATTAGATGTAAACTTTCCCTTGAGAAGTTATTCAAAAGTTAGGCAATTAATTACTATTGCTTACTTGCAACAATATAGCTAAAGACTGTTTATCTGATGACATCTTTATTTTATTAGTACTATTTACCATAAATTTTGTTACTAAATCGTGTAAAGAATTTATATGAACTGTAAAACACCTGCAATTTCTTGTTCTGACAAGATCCAACCTCAGAATCCTACTTAGGAGCATAGGATCAGATTTTTTCATACCTTCCATGGTCTTCTAATTCCCTTAAAAAACTCTGGCATCCACATAGGTAAAACTACAGCTTCCTTAAGCAGCTTTTTGGCATCTACTAAATCAGCAATGTCATCCCTGACAAAAAGAGTGAACATTTTTTGAGAGATTCAGACAGGCTGCAAAAGAATCAGTCCACAGCTCAAAACAGCAACCCACAATTAAACTTATTTCTATATTAAGAGCAGTAAGTTGTTCTTATTCACAGAAAGATTAACCCTCAGGGCATTCTGCTTATCTGCATGTGCCCAAGTAATATTTTGGTTTTGAAACATATCTATATGGAGAACTAGTTTCAAATCTGAAGCTGTAATTTTAAGATTCAATATAAAAACTGAAACATATATTTACATACTAAAATGAAATACAGGATAGTTGCATGCATACAAATTGTTTGTGGGGATTGTTCAAGGTTTTTTTAAAGCCTACTTTATTTCACAGATTTTTGCTCATTTAATCCTCACAAAACCACCTAAGCTTAGAAACATTTGGAACACAAAACAACCTTTGTATAAGGTTTAATATTTAACACATTTATGTAAAAGTACTGGCACGTGGTTGTATTTTATACTGGCAGAAATATCATGCCCAGCAAGTTTTCAAAGAGTTCCTATATTGACATAACTTCTTTGTAATTGGTTTTCTATCTTGGTATGCCCCCGGGCAGAAAAACAGGTTTTAAAACGAAGAGACTCTTGCAATTATAGGGGTCCAGTATCTGCTAAAGAGTATCTCAAAAAAAAAAATTTCAGGACTCAGACTCTCCTTAGAAAAGGTTGAAAAACTTTGTATGGTCAGGTTGGATGGGGCTTTGAGCAACCTGATCATCCAGGGAGAGATGTCGCTGCCCATGGCAGGGGGTTGGACTAGATGATCTGTAAAGGCCCCTTCCAACCCAAACTATTCTATGAACCTACGAGTGGAAAAAAAAGTTCTAGAAATACTCAACTACACAAGAAGTTTAATTGCCTATTTAATGAGTAAAGAAAACATATAGGTACTTTTTATATGTAGGCATGTGCTAAAATACTTAATCTTTGTCATATTGTACAAAAGGAAAAAGAATCAACCCAGAAAGACTGATAGTATTCAAACTTACCATCGAATGTTGGGATTCTGAGAAATTATATCTCTTTCCAAAGCTTCTACCAAATCTTTATCATATCCAGTACCATCAAATTTCTTTGGTTCAGGCTCTGAAGTCTCAGATGTGGATTTGTTCTACATATAAAGGATATAACAGCATAAACACAGAACAATGGTTATGCTACTAGTGGAGTTTTTATAACAAGTCTACAACAGCATCATATTTCTAGAAGGTGGGAATGTAAAGCAGTATCCATATTATTGCTGTGCTATAGGATCTATGTGGTTCACCCAGAGTTCTGCACTGCCCTGGTCCCGTTTCCTTCTCCCCAAGCCAGTATATTGTACTGATGCAGTTTCTTTGCTTTTATAGATAATTAAAACTGCATACACCTATCCAAATGTAATAGTGTTAATCTCCTCTCCCAAAGAAATCCAAAACCATCCGAGACAGTAGCTGTGAGGGAGTTGGGGAAATTATAGATGAGACAGTGTCATACTGAGCTACAGTATCTCAAATCTTCTGCCGTAAATGTGTCATATATATGGGACACAAACAATTAAGCAGGACTTCCACATGTAGGATGAGCAAAGTTCATCTGTAAGAAGACCACAGAAGTAAAAAAGAGCTGATTAACTGATACAGAAGCATGGACAAGAACAGCAGAGAAGCAGCAAAGAAGCTACACAGTTGAAAGGGCTCAAACAGCAGAGACCATGCAACTGAAAGGACATAAAATGCATTAGACATACCCTGTTTTTTATACACATAACAGCAAGCACTGGTGATGACAGAACAACTGTAAAAAAGAAAAAAAGACCTATCCTGTCTCTGTGTGTGTATATCCTTATTGAGAGAGGATTATCACTCAAAGACAAAGTAATCTAACTCCTAATAAAAGTGGTAGCTTACACAGTTAAACAATTCCACCCTTGTAGTTCATACTATTTCCACAGGCCTTGGCACCTTGCCACAACATAAAGTTGCTGAAGCCAACAAACTATTACATGGATATTTGATTTATTCAGACTCTGGAAAACTATGAATTTAGCATCTTCAGTACAATCTTTTACTCTGGTAAATTTATGCTAAATTTATGGAGACCAGAGCACAAGCAAAAATTAAAGCACTCTAACTGCAAAGAATGGATCATTCTCTGTCTGTTGGGTTGTTGTTTGTTTTAAACTGAAGAGACCCTGAAGCTAATACCAGATCTGAACAACAACAACAAAAAAGGTCCCCCTTTAAGACTGATTTAATCTTGAAATGCTCTGGAACAGGCCGGTCAATTTCAGTCTAAACTACATGACAGCAATTAACTAACGCACAAGCACATGCCTCTGGAATGAGTTTCACCAGGCTGTTTCAGTAATTCAGTGGTGTGATTTTAACAACTATCTCCAAGTTGCAATAAACAAGCCCCCATTTACCAGATCACTTCCTCCAGATGAGGGTTTGGGGGTTTTTTTGGTTTTTGTTTGTTTTGTTTTGGTTTTTTTAATTAATTCGTAACCAAGACTGTTCATTAAGCAAATATAATTTCCAAGGTGAGATTCAAATCAGCATGCTGACTTGAACAGAAGAAATATTTTATAGGCATCTAATTTTACAATACACTCACTATTAAGAAATTATGAAGTTATTTGCAAGCTTACCTTTTCCTCTTTTCCTTTATTTTGCTGATCCTTTTTTTCCCGGCTGCGGACTGCCTTCCCTTTATCATTGAGATTTCGAGAGGAGGGTCGGTGAGGGCCTCTGACAGCTGCACTGATACGATTATTGTGACCTCTGCAATCACTGCACGGAGCAGACTGACGTTTTCTGGGTCCTGGTGAAGGTCTAATTAATTGTAATACATGCAAAAAGCCTCAGTGTAAAGTCACTGGTGAGCACTACATAATCAAATCAACTGGTTACA
>BJBW01003217.1:0-47972 GCA_004320125.1 Scolopax mira | reverse complement strand
CAGTAGTATTTACAGTACAGCTATAGGATAATAGAACATTTTATAAATACAATTAATATGTGTACAAGGGCACACAAAAGAGAAATTTATTTTCATCCTTTACAAAATGAAAGTAAGCTGGACTAAAACTCACTGCAGAATTCCACCACTGCAGCAGCCATGAAGGACCTCAGTGAGACTCTGCATCTACCTATGAAACGTGAAGTTTCAAAATGCGGGCAAGGCAAACCATGTTGGAGAGTTATGACAATATTTATGTAGAAGTAACCTCAGGTAACCTGGAGGGTGACACTGCATTTTTGCAAGGAAATATACAATATTGCAGCATATAGGCAGCAAAATTCAAGCAAGGTATTTTACAACTTCTAACACAAGATAACAGAAAACACCAGAAACGTCTACCAAATTCTGAAGATATGAGCCCTCCCTATATTTGATTCAAAATAGTAAAATAATAATTAATATTTCAGTACTTGCACTTGTCCTTAAAAGACTGAATGTTTTCCTTTAATAAAAGAAATTGGTGTTGCTTGTATAGAAGTGTGGTGCCTTTACAGGACTCCTTTTTTTCTTATGAATGAGTTAAAAACTCATTGGCCAGTTAGAGCGTTAAACAGGAATATAACATAATACAATGTAGGCAGAGGAGAAATATACTCAGATAAAAAGGCAATTTTAACAGTCAATTTAATGAAGAATTGACATTATTTTCTCTGCACACTTCACAAATGGTAAGGCAGGCTTGATTAAATTACCTTTAACCAGTAATATATTATACTTTACTCCAAGACAAGTAGACCAGTTTTACTGGGATACTTACTATGAAGGAGGATAATCTTTAACGGTTTATTTACATGGAAAACAATCTTTTTTACATAATATATAAAATGGAGTAGTTATACACTGCAGCCATTTTATAATATTTAAGCTAAATTACATGAATTCTATTTCATTCTATTTCCATTCTATTTCTATTCTATTTCAACAGCCGTGAAACAAGCAGACAGAACATGAACCATTTGATTAAGCTACAAGCCCATTTTCATTATAGAAAGTAACTACCTGATCGAGAAAACAATTTTTCATAACCATCATCTAACCATGATAAGCACTTCACAGTAGAGGGGTGAACTTCCACAAACATTCTCTTCCATGAAAAAGTCCACTTAAGAAGTTTCCACGCTGCCAACCCTCTTTACTGCAGTTCTCTCCTTCCTCGTTTATGCCAATACAAATTATTTTTTGGACCACACGAGAAACTGGATCACACAAAAGAGCACGCTTACAAGAAAGGAAGCTCCAAACGCTGAACACCAGGCAGTTTTGTCACTGACAAAGTATTTAGCCCAGTCCTGCAGACAGTGGCCCTGGCACAGAGAGACACTGAAGTGGAGCACAGAAAAGGAACAAACAGCCGGAAGCGCACGAGGATTTCCGAAATCACCTTGGTGAGAAAAGTAAACTAGTAACAGGCGTTTGCTGTGAGAACATCATTAGACATTAGCTATGACATCATTAGACAGCCAACAACGCCAGTGCAACGGCACAAGCAATAACTTAAGAAAGCAGTAATGCTTACAGGCACGTTATTAAGATTATCCACTGGAATTCCATTTCAAGGAGGAGGAAATGTTTTAAAAGACATGAAGTTTACTAAAAATAGTGCATTTTCTTTACCATAGCGTTTAGCTTCAGGAGAAAGGAGAGAGACAGATAAAGCACAATTCTTTCTGCCTCTCACCTGTAAAGCCCTGGTCTTGCCTCAGGGAAGCTCCCAGCCCCCTCCCTGCTCCCAGTAACCTCAACAGGCTCAGCACCCTCCCACCACCACAAGACCCAAGGAGATGCCTGCTCTCCTGCTGTGGGAAACTATGAGAAGAGTCACACAGAAGGCAGCAGACACAGCTGTAAATTCCTAACTCTGCTCTGAACTGGGCTGTGAGAGACAGACTCAGACTGCTGAAACTGTAGTGACAGCTAAGAGGGACTGGGGCAGGACATTCCTCCCCTCTGTCCCAGCGTGTAACTGGGAGGAAAACCGTTATAGCCAAGTGAAACTGGTCTCCACAACAGTCTCAAAAGACAATTTATAACCTTTTCCCATTACTATCTCAAACATATAATAAAGAAACTATTCTAAAATTTATTTTTTCAAACTAAGAATTCCAACAAAAGCAGAACTGTACACACTTTACAGTTTGGTTGTAGTCAGAAAAATTAAACTAGATTTCAGAAAGCATTTTTCCTAAAGCTGTTTTCCTCTCCTAACTATAAGAACTGATAACAGGAGACAATCAAGTTGTTTCTGAGTGAGCAGTCCTGCTTCAGGAGTACCAGTCACACGCTACAGCATTACTTATGTCAAATTCAATTACTATTTAATAAAATACTCATCCTAATGCTTGAGCACTTGACAGTCATACTATAGCCGTGACTGACACTTTCTTATTCTAAAGCAGAGAATGATTCCACTACCACAGCAGCTGGAAACACTTCACCAGATAGATGGTTCTGTTTTTCCAACACTCTGAATAATTAGGATAAATACGGTGAGAAGTGAGGGTACAGCAGCCTTTTTTTTTTTTTTTTTCCTCTTCAGAAATGTATCAGAGAGCTTTATTAGTGTAAAGTAAATTTTATATTTGGTCAATGCAAAGAAAAAACTGTTATTAAAAATTCTGGAGCAGAGTCGTGTTTTCTAAAATTTTTCAGTATATGTACAAATAGATACCAGGCATCATCTTGGGGAGGGGGGAGGGGGAGGGGGGGGATTAAAAAAAAATAAATCACTATTTCCTATTTTGAGTACTTAGAGTACAGAGAACCAATAATAAAATTCAAGTGATTTTTCACCGAACATCAAATTTCTTCTAAATTAAACAATTAACAATGCTGGAATAAATTAATATTTGAGAAGGATTTCCCTGTACTCTGGGGAAACAAAATGTACAGAGAGGGAAAGAGAAGACACAATTTTCTTAGTGTTTTAAAAAACAAAAAGCATGAATTTACTCTAGCAATTTTCTCTTGGTCGTCAAGAGAAGAGACTTTTCAAAAATTGCAGCTGCAAAATAAATTTATTTAGCTTTTTATCTTTATTCCTTTACTAAACATAAACCAGGTCACGATTTTGGACCCCTCTACCTGCCTGTTCATCATCATCATCATCGTCTGACTGCTGTTCTGAGTTGTGGGAATTACTGTACTCGTACTCAATGGGCTTTGGGTTGTTGTATGGGTAGCCATTGTCATCAAAAAACCTTCGGAAGGTGAATTCATAAAAAGCATGTTCAGGATGTTTTCCATTTTTGTACCACCCATTAAGTGTATCATTTCTGTTCCCTTCCTTATCGTCATCACTCCACAATTTATCTGGATCAACTGGATCAAAGTTTGACGTGTCCGTAGGATGAGCAATTTTGGGAATGTAGAAAGCAGATTGTCGCCGTAGATCGCTTGAAAAATCAATTGTTTTAAAAAAAGGATGAGCTTTTATTTCATCTGCACCGTTTTTGCCTAAACGATCTTCTGGCCCTCGGCAGAGTTTAATAATAAGGTCAGAGGCCTCGGGAGTCAATTTGGCTTGAGGTGGAATATGAAGTGCAGTTTGCCAGTTGATAACCTTTAAAGCAAAAAGAAATGTCATTTTATTTACAATTTCATAAAAAGGAAAAAAACCCAGTGAAAATTAAAACAGCGAAACAAACAAACGGAAACCCTAAACAGGCACAAGGCAGTAATTCAACACATACAAGTATTTTCACACTAGAGAGAGGAAAACAGGAAGCTCTAGCACATGCTCTAGCTCTGGGCAATCCTGCTTTGGCAGGGGAGTTGGACTAGATGATCTCTACAGTCCCTTCCAACTCTAAAAAATCAGTGAAATTCAGTGAAGCTGCTCTTTCAGAAAATACAAGAAATATTTTGTCTGGAAATCTGGCAAGATCCAGGTAAAGTTTATTCACATTCTGGCACCGAATACCCCTGCTATAAACCAACAAAGACACCATAAAAAACAGTGCCTGAAAACTGAGATCATGCATATAGTTTACAACCTTAAAAAGAGGGTAAGGCAAAAAAAAAATTTATTTACTTGATGCATCAGGAAGAATAACAGATTTAAAGTAAAAAAAAAAAAAAATCCAACACTGCTCTACATTTGAGTCAACTAGTATCTTGCAGGCTGAATGCAATTTTGCAAAAAACTGTCCCGGTGGCTTCTCTAAAACAATTGGGGCTCAGAAAGAAAAGGGACTAATGACTCCAAGTTGCTGATAACCCTGAGTAACTATGGTCATCTGCTGTACCTCCACCTGTGTGTGCACCTGCAGACACATCACCCAAGGGATTCTTCTGCCAGTAAGCAGTGGTTTGGAAGAGGAGAAGAAAAGAAAGTGGAAATAAAAAATTGGACAAGTACAGGAAGTGTGAAAGGGAGTGGCTGAGATCTGAAATGTGATTTTAATTGGCATTTTTACTGTATTACCAGCTAAAAGACAGGAACATGATCTTTGAAGTCCCTTTACAAATTAAGTGGGCTGCCAAAGCAATGTGAAGTTTAAAATCTTGTTTATAACATGCCTGGATAAAGCAATACTCTCAAAAATCACCTTCAATTCCATTATAGATTAGAAAGACTAAATTTCAAGCCTGCTTTTCCAGACCCTTAATATGAGCCTTTTAAAGTTACCTTCATTTGTGTTTCTAGTGGTGTTTGTGCCAGGAATGGGGGCTGCCCCACTAACATTTCAAAGAGAATTACTCCAACGCTCCACCAGTCGCACAACTGCGTGTAACCTGAAATGAAGGCAAAACAAAGCAGTCAAAGCTTTATTATAATTTTAATCTTGCATTTCTAAGAATAAAAAGGGGTTCACAAGAGAACCCTATTCAAGATTTCCACGTTAACAACCGTTTATTTTTTTGTCAAAATGTTATATATTTGGGAAAAGCTCAGCAAGGTACCCGACGATCGGTTACTCTGCAGTGAGGTCAGAGAGCGGGAAGGCATTACCTGTGCGGAGCAGCACTTCCGGCGCGATGTAATTTGGGGTGCCCACGAGGGAATGGGCCAGACAGCGCTGGTGCTGACGCGCAGCCCTTCGCTCCAGCGGCTTCAGCCGATCCCCACACCTGCAATTTGCCGGGTCACCCCACTCGTTGCTGAAATCCATACTGTCTTGACGTGCGTGATCACCTATAATCGAGTGAGAAAGATGACAATTCTCGTAAGACAGAATCTTTCGATTTCAACACTCAATTAAAGAGCTAAAAAGGTCATCAACATGTTTTATCAGTAACATGTTTTAAGTTACTTTCTCATTGTCATGTCAAAAATTATCCAGTTTGACCATTTCTCAGTTTTTCCTTAACATAGCCACATTGGGGATACGGGGTGTATATTGTTCGGTTCTTATGGAAACAGAAAAAAACCAAAATTTCAAGCATCAAAAAATACCAGACACCATGTAACAGTCTGGCCTAAGATACATGATATTCTGATAAAAACAAGTCAAAAGTAATTTAAAAATTGTTTGTGAAGATCTGGTCTTATTTTTGAAAATTAAAAGTGTTATTACAAAACCTGGATTTTACCACTCAGAACTGTGGATTTATTTTTCTTTTCACTCTAGCTTTTTTTTAAGCTGTTGTTTTAAGTAGGATTTAAACACCTACTTAAATCTTTTTCAGAAATCAGTAGTTTACACTAAAAGGAAGTACACAAGACACTCAGAACTTGGGGCAAGGTTTTCAAGAACAATTACATTTAAAAACATCAATCCTATCTTCAAAATGTCTATGTAATTATCTTGCTACCATTGTGATTTTCTCTCTCCAAATTTCAGAAGCCACTAATGGGACAAACTTCCAGCAGCATAGCTCACGCCTTCTCCCTTCAGGAATCAATGCTCATACTCACAAACTCTAACTAAACATTGCTTTCTATAATTCAAGTGATGTACAGGCATATTGCTAGATGCGTTATTATTCAGAAAGGAAGCAGCACAGTTACCTTTCTACTAATTGATTATTTAATTCCTTGCAAAAAATGACACATCAACAAAATCACAAAGAAACCTTTTCTATTTCTCTTACCACTCTGGTAGTATTTTGAATCGTGGGTCCATCGAAAACCTGTACAGAGCCCGAAGTCAGTCAACTTAATATGACCATCCCGGTCTATCAAGATATTATCAGGTTTAATATCTCTGTGGATGAAGCCCATTTTATGAACACTTTCCACTGCACAGGTCAGTTCTGCTGTGTAGAACCGTGCCAGATTTTCTGGAAAGACACCCATTCTAATTAGGAGACTCATCATATCACCTCCTGGAATGTAGTCCATTACAAAGTACAAATTGTCCTTATCTTGGAATGAATAGTACAAGCGGACCACCCATTCGTTATCAGCTTCTGCAAGGATATCCCGCTCAGCTTTAACATGAGCAACTTGATTTCTAAGCAACACATCTTTTTTCCTCAGAGTTTTGGTTGCATATAAAGCATTAGTATCCACTTTTCTTGCTAGGCAAACTTCTCCAAATGCACCAACTCCCAGGGTTTTAATTTTAACAAACATCGACTTGTCCATTTTAGCTCTTCTTAGTCGAATATAATTAGACTCTTTCTGGCACAACATTTTCCTCATTTGATCTCGGGCTTCAGGTGACAATCCAACCTGTGCAGCAAACAGAATTAAATCCAACAGTGAACAGTACTCATAATTTTTGGTGATCCTCTTATAACTACAAAGCTTAGGCATAACAAACCAAATACTCATATACAGCATGGGAAAGGGCTTTTGTTTTGCTTTTTTTTTTTTTTTTTTAAATTTACACATTAGGACTCTATGAAAACATATAGGAGTGATACAAAACAAAACGTGATCACTTTCAACAGCAAGATGCATGAGGTGCCATGCACCAGAAAGTTCTTGAGAAAGGAGTATGTTCTCAAGGTCAGAAAGGGTAATTTACAAACTACTGATAAAACCCACTACAAATACCACTTATCTGAGTAACAGTGTGCCATCCACTGCCTCCCCGATTCTCTTTGCAGAGCTAAAGGAAGCCAAGACATGCTTCAGAGCTGGAAATTGCTGAGGGCTAAGCTAGGGAGCTGCAGTGGGAAAGGCTTCCAGTCTCTAGACTGGTTAGAGCAGAAATCACTATGCTTCCTGACCATGACTGTGGACTTTCAGCTTCAGAAAGGACTACACGACTGTCTCACCCTTCCCAGTGTAGCTCCACAAACCAGATCCACATGGCACTGCTTCCTACTGTCCACCCACACCAAGCACCTGCCTCTGCCGCATCCCAGACCTGATCTTCCCTCTGACCACAGAACCCACCTCTCTCTAACAGGCCTTCAGCCACACTCTCTCTACTGCTTCCCACTCAACATGCCAACAAGCTGAGCAGAGCACTTTCGCTCAAGTGGCTCACTCCTCCCCATGGTATCAGCTCTTGGCTCCCATGGACATATCTCTATCTTGAATGGACATCCCCGGGGTTGTGGCCACCACCACTAGCATTCCGACAGGCCACACGTAACTCATCACCTACAGGGTGGAAAACCCTTATCTACAAGAACCACACTGAGCATTCTCACAGTGTTCCAACCTGGGTTACCCCTACTGTATTTTTGCAGACTTCAATCCCTTTGAAGTGTCATTTAGCTCCGTTGCCATCTTTCTTGGCAAATTTCAGGCCCTGGAATCAGAACAGCCCTTCTTATTGGTTTTAATATGAGCAGGATCTTTAATTGTTTTATATTCTTTTCTCTGTGACACTAACCCACATAGTTTCTTTTGGTTTCTGTCAGCATTTTCAAAATCTTATATATTCCCTTTTTCATAGCATCTCAATTACTTTATCTGCCTACCTGGCTTGAAATCACTGTCCTACAGCACTGATTTCCAAGTTCAACCTACAGTTTATTTCCTTGTTTTCTCCTGGATGTTCTGAGTGAACATGGCCAAATTGAATCCCGGAAAACACCACAATCATTTCTCAAGCACTACTCTATAAGTTTTCAATTTCTTACTGTTACATCTGACTGATTCCTGATACCAAATCTTGCTTCTTCTATCTCTTTAATGTTTCAAATATTTAAGATACTGTCTGTGTAACAGTATTCAGAACCATCATCAGGATTCAGCAACGACTAGTATAGGCCTGTATGAACTGCATGTCGATAGAAGATTTCTACTTTGCCCAACTTACAACATAATTTGAAACAGTGACTGAGAAAAAGGGTGAGAAGAGATTAATTAGATACCATTCAGTGTCTTAAAAATGCTTTCAGGATACTATACATCACCTATTAGAAGAAAATACTGTTAGAAAATTTCTTACAGGCATCATAACAAAAATGGATGCAATTAGAAAAATGCATACAAAATGCTTGTCTACTCAAACAAACTTCACAAGGAATTTCAAATCAGTAAGACTCCAATAAGGAAAGCTGTCTCAAATTTGAGACAAAAGTTTTTGTTTACATCAGGCAGGCAACATCTAGGACTGGGTAGCAGTAGTTTCAAGACTGGATGTGGGAAATAGGTTCAACTCCCTACTCCAAATCAGGAGATTGTTTTTCTCAACACATTACTGCAGGAATACTCAGGCACTCTCTTCCAGGACTAAAACATCTTAATTTTTCTGTGAGTTAACATGCTTACGCACACTTCAAGGCAGAAGGAAGGATTTTTGAAGACTTACAAATGTCAAGATGACATTTGAAGACCTGATTACTGCACCTAATGAGCTAGTTTCCGTTTCCTTCTTCTCATGGAGACCCAAACTATAGTTCATTATTGTGAGATTCCTCTCCTAGACACTGATAAAAAGGAGAGGTCTGCTGCAGCATGAGAGCCCATTTTCTGCCCTTCAGCCTGTAATTAAACATCCCAGCTTTAAATCTACTATAAATATTGTAAATTGCATTTCATGTAAGAGAAGACATTTACTAGGGTCCTTCAAATGCACAAGAAAATATCAAGAAAAGTTCTATCAGTGCGTTCATATAATACTTATGCTTGCAACACTATGGAACACAACACAGTAGGAAGGGAAAGTGAAGTTTGCAAATCAACATTAACTGTAATACATTTAAGTACTCAAAAATAGTCAAAAGAAATTCATGCTTAATGTTGATGCAGGATTGCATGCAAAGCCCTCTAAAAAGGGATCATGCTATTCTTAATAAATACTGTTGCTCCGAAAATCTTACTTGTCTACACAGGGATGGAGGCTACAGAGTTCAGGAAAGCTTCCCACACCTTAACAGTTTAAATCAGCTGTTAGTGGAAGTGAAAAGGAAAGAGAGAAGACCAAGAATAAAGATCTAGAAAGAGTTCCAGGAAGAAATCTTGCTAACATTTTATATATTCGCGATTAAGCAAACACTAATAAAACACTACAGCTTAGAGTAAGAATTTTCAAAGAGTAAGAAAACATGAATTTAAAAAACAGCACTTCAAGAAAGTGGCATAAGCCAAATACATTCTTCCATAGAATAAATTAAGAGGTACATATACTTATGTCAAGTTTCCAACAACTATTAAGAAATATATATATTATCCACCTGAAATTTCCAATTCTGCAATGCTTTATTTCACTATTTCTCACTATTTTCTCTTTTGAAATGACATATGCATACACCAGCTCCAGTTTTTACCCTTTTGATTTGTTTTAGTAAAATACTGAAATCCTAGAAACAGACCACTGACTTCACAAAGGCAGAAAGAAGTTGATTTTACATC
This sequence comes from Scolopax mira, assembly GCA_004320125.1. Taxonomy (NCBI): domain Eukaryota; kingdom Metazoa; phylum Chordata; class Aves; order Charadriiformes; family Scolopacidae; genus Scolopax; species Scolopax mira. Next base: position 38,209 of record BJBW01003217.1, on the reverse strand, counting down.
TTTTGTTGAAGTATTTTTTGTTATCCCATTCAATTACCCCTTGTTTAAACAGATACCCTTACAGTCTGCATTATAAAATACTTAGGCAAAGGGTACCATGTCTCTTTCATTCTAAAAATGTAACTTTTAAATATTTTTTTTTTCCATGTGAACTTAAAACCCCCTATCACTACTGGAAACAAAGTGCAGCACTAACCAGCTTATGACTCGTCCCTGTTTTGCTACTCGTACTTGCAGTGTTTATTTTAAAATACTTTGACTTTTTAAAAAGTCATTAAAATATTGCACATTACTCAAAAATTAGGATAAAATAGAACCCATAACAAAACCCTATGAGCCATGTAGTTAAATCTCATTTCATGCAACAATGATTCTTCATCTGCTGCCTTATCATACATGAGCCAGATGAACTATGCTTAGACACGTAAAAAATCTTACTTAAAAAAATTAATTTCTAAGAAGACAATGAAGTATGTAAACAAAGCAATGAAGAATTTGCCACATCTTAAACATAAATGTTCTAATTATCTGTGCTATTTAAACATATTTCTTAAAATCAATACAGGAATAGTTCTAGTCATAGAAAGAAGGGTTTACCCGCATCATTTCATTCTCTAGTTGTTTTTTCCGATGCAAACGCTGCTGATGTGACTTGAGTATATTCTCCACGTGCTGCTCCATGAAGAATTTAAAGGCCTGAGGGGAATAGCTTTGAATGCGAGACTCTCTTCTTTCTTCATCTTTCTTGTTTTTTCTAACAGGAACAGGTGATGTTGTAATTTGTTTCTTTTCTTTATCTGTTGAATCAACACATTCGTAATTCTTCTCATTCTCATCCTCCTTGGACAAAATAGGCAGTTCCTCCTTGTTGAGTTTGGGTCCTGCCTCATACAGATTGACAGAGGGGTTCTGGTGTAGCAAGTGTTTTGGGTAAGGCGGTGGGGGACCCTGGTAATTTGGAGCCTCTGCAACGGGAGACATAACGGCCATGTTTGCAGATGTTTCCCTCTCAGAGAAGGGAATGGTCTGAACGGTTTGCACCGGTTGGGGCATCCAGGAAGGGTGAGTGGGTGCTAAGGCAGTCTGTAGCTCTGGTTTTAACACACGCATACTTTTTACTGGTTGCTGGATGGGAGCTGGTGTTATAGCTGTTACCGTTGTCGCCGATGGCTGAGAGCTGCTTGAGTGACTTTGCCTGTTTCCGTGATGGTTGTTGAAAGAATTTGACCGTACGGGAACGTTGGGTTGCCACGTAGGCATGTCGTGCCCATTGCCAGGTGACGACTGTGGTTGCACAGGGGAGGGCTGTGACCAGGACGCAGGTATTCCAGCTACGTTTGTATTATAGAGTTCCATGTTGTGACTATTTCTATTTGGCACCATCATTGCCTGAGGAAGATTCCCATTGGTGTATGCCGAAGGAGGAGCAGATCCTCCTGCCTGCATCTGTAGTGCTGTGGGACTTTGCCTGTTGGTTGGATTCATGGGGTAGGGTGGTGGCTGGCGACTCACCGAGTTCCCAGACACCACATTCTGGTGAACTATGAATTCTGTCTGACAATTGCCATTTTGCATTCCAGCTCTTCCTGAGGGAAAGCTGTATTTGCTGTTGGCGGAACTCTGCATGATTATTGGCTGCCGGCCAATGGGGACAGCACTCATACCTCTCTGGCCCTGTGTGGAAGAATTTATGGGTGGAGGATTCATAGGTGGAGGCGGATAACCATCCTGCCACGCTCCTGGTGGCACCGGAGAAATGCGGGAGATGACATATTCCATGTTCCCAGAGTAACGCTTCGTTTGAGAGTTTGGTTCCCAGGAAGGAGGTGGAGGAGTAGTTCCCCTCGGAGGGGGTGTCTGTCCTCGAGGAGGTGGAGGAGGAGGAGTGACGCTCCTTATCTGGGGTAGAGGCGGGGGATTCACTCTTTGTCCGTTGCCAGGATGAGCCTGAGCAAAGGCTGCAATGCCCGATCCAGATAAAGGCCTTCCTACATCTGGCTGAGAGCTGGGACTTTCTGAGCGATAAACTACCCCATCTCCCAGGGCCGGGCCGTGCCGCTGAGGAACCAAGGACTCCTTAGAACCCTTCCAGCTCTGCTTGCGGTTAACTGACTGCTGCACAGCCCCTGCTTTTACAAGAAAACACAGCGTTTACGTTATTAGAAATTATTTCCATTTACTGCTTTGAATATTTTATTCTTCTGCACTAATGACCACAGAAATAGGACCAGAATTCTTCAGCAGCACAATCCACTGTACTTCACATGAAAAATGTCTATCTAGTAATACACAGCAGGCAACGGCGATATGCTCAGTGCACTGTATAAGAGCAATAAAATGCAATGAAACTACAGCATCACAGTTTTCAGAAATCACTTTTCTGAAGATGCATTTTGCTTGAATGCACTCAATTATTAATTGAAAAAACAGTAGTATGCAAAATTATTAGGCACACTAGGAAGTTTTAATACTCAGGAGCTATTAATTCAGTATAAATGCAAAAGCAATAGCACAGAAAAATATGTTTAGTTGTGTTGCCATTCCTTCCAGTTTAACACTTAAAAAGCTTACTATTCTTAAACTGGAATTAAATGCTGTAAAATCAAACAGCCTGCTTACATCCTTGAATACCTACAGTTCATCCAAACTTGTTACATTCCTTGCATATATATTCCTTGTTATATGCCAACATTTGATTAAGTACTTCAAATTTTGAAGTCGTGTACTTATGAGTAAAAGTGTTGCATAGAAACAAGAATTAGAACTGTATGAAAGCAAAACTTACAGAGCCAGGCTCTGCAACATATTTACTTCATAGATATTATTTTGCATCATATAAACAAAATAATACTCAAGGAACTGATAGTGCACACAGTTTTATTGTGCTTTTTACAATGTTATTACTGAGTTACTTGTAAACACATCCAGTACTGCAACTGCTGAAAGACACTGTATCCTCAGTAAAAAAATATGTTAATTACTATATCTTTGCAGGTAACAATGAAAATCATGGATAAATGGTGGCATTTAGCTAGCAGCTTCATAGAAGTACCAGATAAGCCTTCTTCAGGGACTAAATAAAAATCATGCTGTACTCTGCTACTCCTACTAATTTTTCCTCAAACCTATACAGTCACTCAACTTTGGTCAAATAAAAGTTCAGTACTTCTGCTGCGTTTAAAAGTTATCGTTTGTTTAGCTGTATGCTACTAAAACCTGTTTTAAAAACAAAAGAAAGCATCAAAATGTATTAAAAATGTACTTGCACGTGTTAAAATACCAATAATAGCAAGTGGCAAAATTCTGACTCTGTTGCTATTAAAGCCATATTTTGTCTCCCAAAATCTATAAAAACCATGAAGTCTGTCTTGAAAACCATTCAAACAACATCTGGAACCAAGTGAAAAACAAAGCTGAAAGAGTGATCTTGAAACAGGACATCCTAAAATACAAATATTGTAGCCATATGATATATGCGTGTACATATATATACACACAAAAATACACACACATAGTGCTGCTGTGTGGGAGACTGTGGGCAGACAGACAAAAAATTAAATAAGAATTCAGTGCTCACCACTGACTTCTAAATGACACCCAACACCAAGAACAAAATATGGGCATCACCCACCAATGAGAAACAAAAATTACTAAAATGAGATCCGAATGCCATTCCTTCCATGAAATACTTACATACAATACTAAAGGCACACCATTATAAAACCAAACATTTAAGAAATTCGTGTAAAATGAAAGTTAGAAGAATTCATTAATTTCTGAAGAAGAATTAACATTCAGGAGAGTTAAGTTATATATTTTACATGCTATTTTTAAAAGCAAAAAAACTCCTGTATCTCAACATCTCCTCTGTTCCGCTGTGAGCAGATGAGCTATTTTATATTTGTCACCTGTAAGAACACACTGGGTGAGTTACTGACTTACCATGGATACACCTACCTGGTGGTTTCATACCTGCGTTGACAGGTCTTGCTGCTGCTGCAACCATCTGTTCCCGGCGAGTATCCTGGTAGCTCATTTTACTTATAAATTCGATGGCAGCTTCTATACTACGGTTGTTAGTTTGTCTAAGGGCCTGTATAACCATATCCTAAAGAAAAAGTTATAGACAAAAAATAATTTACGAGAAAATGGCAAAAATGCAAAAAAATCATGGTTATTTAGCCAAATGCCCTCCAGTAGTTTTACCAAGGTACAGAACTCATTTCTGTCAATCGATTTAGAACTATTTTTAAAATGTTTTCTCCACAATAGATCCTCCAAAACACTAAAACACAGTCTGGATCCTCAATAAAAAAAGATAACTTGTTGAAGAATTTCTGATGTAAGTTGTGTCATCTTGCTATTGGTACAAAGTTTGCTTACATCAGCATTTATTACTGATATGCAATCCCCATGTAACAGCTAATTACATGATCACCAGAGGTCCCTTCCAACCTCAGTTATTCTATGAAAAATACCCTAATGTGAAATGCAAAACCTTGGGGTTTGTTCATTTTCCTTCAACTCAGCATGATTTTTTTGTCAACAAATATCTATTATTTTCTCCCTAAGAATTCTTCCTGATCAAGACAAAACTGCTGGTAGAAATTCTATTATTTTTGTGGTAGATTTCGGCTCAGTGTTCTTAGAGATCCAAACACAAGTTTTGATCTGGTAGCCAACCCCAGCTCTGTCAATGGAAAATGTATTACGGACCGGTGTTTTTTCCACTGACTTGATGAGATCGAGGTCAAGCAACAGAGGCAGAATTCTAGAGACAGTTAAAAGTCCAGCGCTGCTCTCCCAGTTATATTGAAGGGGATTTGTGCAGCTGACTCAACAAGTTTGAATCAAAACCAGAGCATAACTCTCTATAATTAAGCATGCTGTCTGTGGTATTTGTTACAGCCATACTTTGTCATATCGAAGCAATCATTTCAGTTCACATTATGTATGAACAGGCTACCTAGACAGGACAGTATTCACGTCCTACTAAAATCCACAGCACAACAAAGAGGGTGCAGATTTCAAATTCAAACCCCCATTTATATGTTCAGCACGTCTGTATACATTTTTAACAGTACAAACATACAAAATGACCTACAGCCTTCAGAAACAATAATTAAGTTCAGTGAACAAAGCGGAATTTTAAAAAACTGATCTTAAAATTAATAAAAACCCCCACATATAATAAGGTGGTCACAATCTTTACAGACCAGACTACATTGCTGGAAAAAGCAGATACAGCTTTTAACCTCACAGCTCCTTCACAAGACAGTTATTTCTGCAATACTTCTACTGTTATAGACCAAACCGATCTGTTACATTCTCAGCACCAATATGCTGTTTGATCATTGTGTAAAGAGAAGATTAAGTCGTCCAGAGTATTTAATTTCCAATTTGAATATATTTTTATAGGATTCATTTCTACCTACAGACTTTAATTTTCTTCTTCTGTTTCGAATCCAATTTTACTATCCTTTTAGGCAAGTAATTCTATAATACAGAAACCTAAATCTAAAAATTCACATCACCAAGCCCCAAAGATGTAGAATCTCCGCAATATTTTAAGAGATGAAATTTAGATCCCTCTCCACTAACCAGAGGACCTAAATAAGAGCCATAGAATCTCCTTCCCCTCTAGCTGAAGAACAAGAAAACCTGGGTCACCGATGTGACATTAAGTATTCAGTGCTGTGAAGAGTATCACTTTACAAAGAACACAGGAGGACTGAATTTGAATCCCAATAAGTGAGAGGGATCTCCTGGAAGTTATTAAGGATTTAGGGAAAAAAAACCAAAACACCAAAAAACCCACAAAAACCCCCACATATGGGTTTTCTCCCATAATTGCTATACATATTTATATATTACTATCTTTATACACACACACCTGATAGTGATATCTATCTATCTTTATGTTCAGCTTTAACTCTGATATTACCTACTACTTGAGGGATGGTGGGAATAACCAGAATGTTTGTGACATTCAATATATTTTTTTAACAAGGTAAAAATGACATTCATTACGTTTCCAAACTTCAAACCATTGGTGACTGAGTCAACCAGCAGCAAATCCACAATATGGAAAATTTGTACTGTTACTTTAAATCTATTTTCAATACCTTAATGAAATCTCATTAAAAGCTGAGATGAGGAAACAGAGCTTATACAGACAGGCCCAAATAAAAACAAATTAAAACAGAAAATGAACTTGTTATCTAGCAGCTCTAGTTAGCCTCTAGTATAGACAGATTAGGTAGGTTATTCTCTACAGAAAACCAGTAATGCACCTGAGCTCGTGAAATTAAAAAGTTCTATGTATGATCTGCTAAATCACAAAGATGCCTGATGGAAGCCCAGCCACCAACACACCCCAGCTCTGAACCAGTCCATAAAACAATCCCAGCTCAAAATACATTCTCATTTCATTCCTACTTGCTGTCTCGAATGCCCCCCGCCAAGAAAAATGCTTTCTGTTCCCGGTGGCGTTCCCGGGCCAAAGCCATATGGACTATTGTGGCCACACAACCGTGGCTTAACACATGGCAGAAACGGCTGACGCTGGCACTCTGCCTGAAAAAAGGTCCATATAATCCCAAGTGTCCTGGGAATTCTCAGTTGTATCCAAGAACAAAAGGCAGGAGCAAAAGGCTTCAAGATACAAAGGATACGACAAAAATACCAATTCAAGATACCTTGCTAGTTTGTTACCCATTCACATAATATTATTCTGTTTGCTAAAATGACTGCGGGTTCAGTCTGTAAAAAAAAGATCTGAGAACTGATCTACTTTAAAAAACAAAAACAAAACCACACAAAAAACCACACACACAAAAAAATTAACCGTGCAGCAACAGAGCAGGAACAAATTAGTACAAAATCATTTATCATTATAAAATCCTTACACTCTTACTGAAAACACAGCCTGGACTATGTATTTGAGCAAATGAAAGGAACATAAAAAACCCACTATGAGCACCTGACACTGGGACATTGTTGAGGAAAAGCCAGTTGATAGTTTTGGAGAAGCTCACCCTTGGTATAGCAATCCCTGGCGTGGTACTGTGCCTCTGGAAAACATGAGTGGTTTGCTAGCTTTTCTTTTTTTTTAAAACCTGCTTTTGTACTCAGGTTTACAGGTATAATTTACTTTGATGTGCAAGTCTCAGTAAAAACAGAGGAGCTGTAAGTGTATTCATTTTTTTTATTCCTGGAAAACATGTTTCAGACTTTTTTTCACTTATTATAAATGACTGAATGGAAATAAGTTTAGTCAATAATTTTTAAAAAAATTGAACTACTATTTAGTTCCCTGTTCTTATAACGAAAACAACAGCAGAATAATTACTTATGTCCAAGATTTTTAAGGGACTTGACATTCTTGTCTTGAGAAGATACCAGAGAGAAGATACCCTGCAACTGGTTTTGTCAGATACCTCCTTATTTTATCTGTATTTGACAAACTGCATAAATACGTCAAATTTCTTTCTGCACAAAGATTGAGTTTCTATTAGCCAGAGATGTAAAAAGCAGATTAAAATTTCTAAAATTTCTAAAAAATGTAGTTTCAATTGAGAATGGCCATATTTTATCAATATATTTTAATTGAGTACAATCCAAAATTCCGTTGAGTATCAGAGGCAAAATTCATATTCCAGAGTGCCTATTTATCTCTGCCTAAAATGACATAAATAATTAAAACCTTCCCCTACCACATGAGAACTGCACAATAAGCTTAAAAAAACCAAACAAACAAAACCAAGCCTCTCTAAATCCTTTTATTTCTCTTCTTTATTCCCCACTATTAGCAGTTTCATGTCCTAATTAGAAACCCACCAGATTTTGAAGAAACTATTTTGCTTATCAGCTTATCATACACTGTTCAAACATTCCATGACCAACACTCCCCCCACCACGCACTAGTATCTTACAGTTAGCAGAACACCAAATCTTGAAAATAAAACATTTCACCTCATCAAAGCCAGCAGCTTGTAAGTCTTGCAGCATTTGTCGATTAACTTCTGACGTTCCTTTGACAGCTGAGGTGGTTTCGTTTGCAAAAGGCAGAAGTGAGTTTCTTATTTCCTGCAAAACTTTATGATACGTTACAAATTTAGGAGGATTTCGGCCTTGCCTAGGATCTTCAGATAACATTTTGCCCATGCTGTGATCAGCTTTAGCAGCATCTGAAGGTTTAGGTAAATTCCTGAGGCTCTCTCGTATTTCCTGTAGCATCTGCTGGCTGCTGCCAGTATAGTTACTGGCAGGAAACGTCTTAGGCCTCATCTGTCTATAACCTTCTGGCTTCTCACTTCTCTTCATGAAAACATGTATATATGCAGCCTCCACCAAGGACTCTCACACACCAAAACTGAAGGAAGACTGGCTGGTAGTTTCAGAACTTGTGCAAGCAGTGCCTCTTCACCGTGAAACTGTGGATCCTGCAGCGCTGGAGTTTGTCACAACCCAAACCAGGTACCCTGTTAACAACAACAAAAGAATCCCGTTACACACACAGCAGTGAGGAAGTTCACAACGTAGCACATGTGAGGTGCCTCGAGTAGGAACAGGCCCGAATGGCAAAGGATGTGGACAGAGCAAGGAGGAACTTGGTGTGGAGGACAAAGCCTTCAAGAGCAGGTATGACCTGCTGTGTGCACTGCCCCATCACTGCTGCTTTGCCTTCACCCCCCTCTTCATCACCCACCTTCTCTGCATCAACGCTTTTGAGGCTCAAGGTGCCAACTCTGCTACCCAGTTAGGTAGGATATGGACCAAATATCCTAGCTGTGCCACAGCTCTGACATCAAGCTCTGCAAACAGAGCAAGAAGCACAAAGGACACCGGTGAGAGTGCATAATTATCATGATTTTATCCATTCTTTAGCAGTCACAGACATAAAAAATAAACACCTGCCTAGCTCATCGCATGCAACTGTGTGACTTCTTGTACCATCTGCCACTTAAGCCCCTTTCAGGGTTCAGTTTTCTAAAGCTGTCACAGTCTCTTAGCTCGAGTCGCCTTGAATCAGCCTTTGTCAATAGTTCAGTAATTTTTTAAATTTATTTTACATACGGGAAAATGAGAGCAGAGGGGAAAAGAAAACAAAGAAAATTTAATCCAACTTTTTTACCGTAAAATTGTTTAACAACTCGGGCATTAAATTCACTAAGAGCACAGCTGCGACATTTGGTAAGGGAAACAGAACTTTCTGCCAAAAACAAATAAATAACATTTGCATTTTGAAGGAGCTGACTCATCAGGGAAAGAACCCTGTGTCTGCAGAGACCTCCAATCTCTGCACCCGTGCTGGGCACTAGTTAGCACTGTAACTGGTATAGTAAAGATAGCAGTTACAGAGCACTTGCCCCTTTACAGGATCATGAAATAAAACTTTTGCAGTCTCTACTGGTCCCCAGAGGAAGATCACTTACGAAGATAGCACAAGATACAAAAATTCCGTATTTTAGCACTGTCTTTTCTTCACAGACAACTAGAAGAATGTTAAAGCTCAACTCACCCCGTTCCTTTACTATAATGCAATGTGTAACAGTAGCAATAGTGAAATGTTCTTATTTTCTTGCTTCTGTTTCACAAAGTGAAAAATTTGCATTTCTACTTTTCTGCAGGGTTATTCTTGAGGATTCAGATGTCTCTAAGCATCTTTTGTCTCTGAGAAAGTACTGTGGAGATGTGTTTCTCATATGAAGAGATGAATTAAACAGGTGTCTAAGTTTTACATGGTTCACATAGAAGTCACTCTTTCTTCATCCAGGTTTCAGTTCTACAATATTTACACTGTCATAAACCAATTAATGATTTCACTATTGAGAAAAAATATGGCAAAAAGTTAATAGGAAAAATAATCCTCTAATAAACATGCAAATTATATGAATTAAATACACACGTTAACCATATATGCATAACGCCTGAAAGCTTGAGGTAATACATAAATAAGAAGTTCACTTAATCAAATTCTCCTTGTGACTCTCAGTTAAAAAATAATATATTTTCTCTAATAGAACTATCTAAATCTTGGGTGCTATAAGTGCACCCACAAGCTTTCTTTGCCTTGTGACAGGTTTAAAATCTTAAATAAATGTAATTTGATAGTTATATTAAAACTTTTTTCCTGCAGTCTGAGAGCATTCAATTCTTCAGTGGTCACTGAATAAGGAAAAGACTTGTAGGTGAATTTTAATAATAAACAGAGAAGTTTGGCCCAAAGTATCAAGAAATCTAGATTCAGCAGAAAGGATAGCCTGAGAGCAATTAAAACGTAATTTAATTTTGGCCACTTTCAAAATCTTTTTCAAAACATGCCATATTAAAGACCACTTTGAAAATACTTTGTCAAAAACACTCTTTCCAAAGAAAATGGAGTTAACTGTATTTAGAGCATTTTATTAGTTTTGCTATGAGTATTCCTTTTCTTTCCAAGAGACCTGCTTCAAAAAAACACATGCTGGATACCCAAGTGCAAGGATATATGCTAATAACACTTGAAAGAATCACCACCTTCAGAAAAGTGAAACCTCTAGCATAAACTCATCCGAAAATATAGGACAACAAGGCTAAATATCTTACAGTCTGATCTGTATTACTTGATCAAAGTCAGCCAAAATTAAGAGTAATGACTAGTTCTCCATTGGTGGGGCAACCTAGATAAAACCAAGTTAGTATTGATCTTGCATCACGCATATACCAATGAGAGAAGGAGAAAGTGTCCATACACAAGCTATTCCTTTTAAAAAGTTGCAAAGGCCTGGAATTTTGGAGAAAACAGTTGTTTTGCACCTAAGCATTTTACCATAATTTATTCTGGTATTTCAATATTCACTTTATGGTTACACCACAGGTAACTGAGATAAACAAAGAGAAGTCAAATTAACAGAACACTTAAACCATAAATCAGGAGACCTAGAGTCTACCACCCGGAGGAGGGAAAAATCAGCTGGTGCTCCCATTTCTTTAGGTACAAAACTGAGTTAATTGTATTTCTTTCATAAACTGCATTAAGAACTTTAAGACAACAGATGCTGTGTTTCATAGCTATTATTTTGCTGGCAACTGCAGCATCACAGGATATGGACTAAGCAGTCTTGGAAAATAAAGCTGCACTTCCACATAAACGTGTAGCAGAAGCAGAGCTTCACCAGTGTAAACCAGCTAGTCCACTTATCTCCCACCACTTGCTAGCGCCAGCACAACTGTTTGGAAGGCTACACAGAGCCAATCAAGCTATGGAACTTACACAGATAAATAGTAACTTTTTTTGGTGGGTTGTTTCTTCTGGCAGCAGGGATGGGTAACAGCAGATGGATGTGTATGTGAAAACTAGTCTTAATCGCTCAGAAACCCAATTAAATTGGTCCTCTGGTTTAACAAAGTACAAGAAAGCAAGTGTTACTACAGTTCACCCAGCTTTATGTACAAACCTCAAAATTCAGGAGTCAACTCCTCTTACAGACATTTATACGTTTTAAAATCAAGAAAGGTTTCTTACTGAGCAGTCAAAACTATCTCAATTTTGTACTTCCAACTATCCAACGCCAACTGTATCCAAGGGAACTGATATCTATTCCCCCTTGTAGTTTTGTGCCCTTAAATGTAAATGATAGATCTGTTTGTTAATGCAGCTGTTTCTGCTGATGAAGTTCTCCAGTTCCCTAAAGGAGTTAAGAAATAGTTTTTCCTTTCTTTTCAAAATACGGGGATTTTAAAAAGGGGATATTTTTAATGGGTATAAAGTATTTTCCTCCACTTTCCCCATGGTCAAACCGTAAGGAAAAAAATACTCGTCTTTCTACAGTGTAATTGTGAAAGATCTGGCTTTTGAATGAAAACACACAATGGTTGATGCAACTGTCAATGACTTCCAAGTTTTTCTGGGGAAAAAATGCACAGCTTTGCAACAGATCTGTAACGTTTCTTGTCTGCAAAAGTTCTGAACGTACTTTTAAGTACCTGTATTTCCCATTAAGCATTCAACACCACATATTAATCTATTCTGGGTCCCTCTATTATGTACCTATTCTAATAAACTTATTTTATACATAATCGCAACTCTTTATTGCTAGGAAAAAATATAAAATCAGGAATTACATGTGATGGAGCTTTGTTCAAAGCAACAAAAGCAAGCTGTTCTTCAGATAACAGGTCATTGAGCCATAAAGCAGTTTGTCAAAGAATATGTTTCCAATGCTAAAAGTTTCCATAAAATGAGGAGAAAAGTGGACCCTGAAATTAGCAAATAAACACAACTACATGTGTTTGGGGAAGAGGGAGCTGGAAATGACCAGAGGGGAGGTGCACACTGGGAACATTGTGCATTCTCTCCACTTGTTTCCATTCCTACTCCTTTAACAGGACACAGCTTTTCTTAGGCACAGAGGTATCCCTGGTTCTTCTCGGGAGCAGCAGTGGTCATTTCCAAGAGATCTTTATGGCCACCAGCAGGACAACCACCCAGGACCAAAGTGTAACCTGCCCCGGCCCAGAGAGGGGCGAGGGAATTCCTACAGCACGGCGGGACCCGCCGCTTCAAGGACGAACCCCCGCACCCCCCATACCCGGCGGGTTCCAGGGCCGGGATGAGCGCTGGGTGCGCCACAGCCACGGCTACCCCGACTCCATCCCACCACACCGGGACACCTGCGCCCCAGCCCCAGGCCCTGACCCGAGCGCGGCCTTGTACGGACGCCGGTCTCCCCCACACTACCACCGGTCCCATAGCGGCCGAGCACCACCGCGACCCTCACCCGGCCCACGGGCCCAACCGGCCGCGAAGGGGGAGAGGGTGGCGTGGGCTCCATCTCTCCTCCCCGCGGAGCCCGTTCCCCGCCGAGCGACAAGGGAGGCGCCAACCGCCGGCGAGGGAACCGGAGCCGACAACGCCTCCCGCTGCCGGCGGAGCGAGAAGCGCCCAGGAGTACCCGGTCGGCCCTACCGGAGAGAGCTCGTTATCGTCCCCGCGCTGCAGCCGCGCCTCAGCTTCTCGCCGTTCCCCCCCTCCCCGGCACAGCAGACCTACCTGTGGCGAGAAGGCGGCGGCGGCAGCAGCAGCGGCAGCGCCCCGGGCCCGGAGGTCGGCCTCGCCCGCGCAGCGACGACCGGCACAGCCCTCCGCAATTGCCGGCAGCGGCTCCTCAGTCCCTCCGCCAGCGCCCGCCGCCGCCGCCAGGGGCCTCTCAATTCGGCGCCGCCATTTTGTCGGTGTCTCCGCCGCGGAGGGCTTCCCGGATATGGGCAGCTCCCGGCCTGCCTTGCGCGCCCGGCGCTCCCCCCGCCGCCCCGACCCGGATGGAGCTCGGGCGGCCGCGCCCGGCCCCTGCCCCGGGGGATAGGGGGAGCTTGGCCGGGCCAGGCCCCGGCCCCGGGGAGGAGCAGGCCTCTGCCCCGGGCACGGCGGCGGGCTGCTGGCCTGAAGGGGGGAACCACAGAAACCAGGCGCCTTTCCCTTGCGTGGCGTATTCGAGGGATAAACACCGATCCATTTCTCATGGGGAAAGGAGATTTTGCCAAGCCTCCGTGGTGCCAGCAGTTGTTATTGACCAAGGTGTGCAAGTTGACAGGAAAAAAAATAAATAAAAAAAAGGTATCCCTTAGGGATGCATCTTGACTGTGTCTTTTCTGTCAGAGGGCTGCATTTCAAACGAATTGGGAAGCAAAATTTAAGATGCTCCTGTCCCATCCTGCCACCATCCACACACACAGGAAGTTCAGAGCAGGTGCAATGCTCTCACCACAACACATCAAAAAGGCTTTTTTGACAAAGTGGAAGTAGAGTGCACTCTAAAGTGGCTTTGAGAATAAAATGTCATGTAAAAACCTTGTTTCCCCCCCACCCTTCAGATTGCATCCCGTCCAAATAACTTCAAGTTACTTGCCATCCTGCAAAGATGAGTCCATCTGTTCAAACTAATTTAGTAAATCAGACCAGTATTCTTGTGCAAAACTTTTTATTAAAAAGAGAAAGGGTTCTCTGCAACAAAGGGTAGATACAACACTAATCATGAAATTTAACTTTTTCAAAGATTGCAACAGGCCAGATGTGAAATTTCGGTTGTGACAGGCCATGTCTCAAGTTTAGAAAGTTATTCTCACCCAAAACCACAGCCAACACATCTGTCAATTATGGCATCTTAACTATAAAAACCACTTTTGTGTTGAGCGTTACCCAGTCTTAACATGCAGTGTTGATGATGAAGCTGTAAATAATCCAAAATAATGTTACTAAAATGCTAAGATTCCTAGAGAACCTTTCACATTTTACAGCTTTAGCAGTTTTCCTTTCCAATTCTCATGAATTAACATAAAAAGTTATGTTGCCCATAACATATAAAAAAGTTTGGCTTAAAAAAACCCCAACCCTCTCTCTTAGGTGAGATAAAAAGCATTTAAAAGAACCCCACAGTTTGGCCTTGGAATTAATACTTGAAAAATACCTTTGGGGATGAGAAAATAAATTAAAAAAAAAAAAAAAATCAGGTGTTTACTTTCTCTTCCCTTTGCATGTGAATGTATTACAGATGTCAGTTTTACCTTGCCCTAGTGACCACCTTCCTGCTTACCAAAACCAAACCAGCACTGAGGAAGAAGCAAGAGCAAGCTTACATGTAAGTTTGTTCAGCTACCCATCCTGGAGCATCGATAATGACCTTAAGAACAAGTGACAGCTGTCAGAACCTGCAGCACCTTACATTTCTTCTGCAGTACCAAGCTGTAGGCATCTCCCCCGCATGCTGATAACAGATTAAAGTCATTAAGGTCACTAATCTGACATTTCCCAGTAGTTCAGGGTGGTCAGTACTTCAAAGGGATACCCAAGTGGGTTTCATGCAAAAAGCTGTCTGTTCACATAAATAGCCTCTGCATCAGTACCATATACTAGGCATGGTCCTAAAACATCTAAACTATTCACAGACAAAGTCTGATTTGGAATTAAGTTGGTGATTTCCATGCGGTCTTTGGTAGGATCGTTGCTTAGCCAGGCACTTACTACAGACTGGTTAATGGTATTGTGGGGAAAATAGGTAGTACTTCTTCCTCCTGAAAGGAGAGGGGAAATAAGGAAGAGAGGGAATTAAATTCCAATTTAGTAGTCTCAGATTTTGGAGAAACGTGGTAGGTATGGGACAGGCATAACGGGAATATCACTTTACATTTAAGTCAGTTTTCAGATTAATTAAGAGATGTTGTAAGTTCTTTGGTAAATGAAGGAAAAAAAATAGCTTTAAAAAAAAATCAAGTTCTTGAAATGATTACAGAAACCTGCTACCAGCTCTGTCCTTAGTTAAGACAGTACAGGGTCAGTACAGCTGTAAACACATCTTGCTGAAGAGACAGCCTAACTATCTACAGGTTTTTCTAGGCAGAGACTAAAGCAAGGACAGAAGAACAAAAGCCCATTTATACGGTGTCTTGCTATATTTGGGGCATCAGCTTTGCTTTAGTAACACTTATTCCCTATCATCCCTTCTCCTTGCTTACTCTGCAGTAAGGGATATACCTGGATTTTTAAAATTTTTTTTTTCCACATAACATTTTACATTCAAACTGAAGTCTCGGTTTGAGAACCATCATTCAGCATAAAATTAACAAGTGTCTGAGATGGTCCCAAAGGTTTTATGTACTGGAAAACATACAGAGTGGAACTTGAATCAGTTGTCCTGTTGTTTCCTTACATAGAACTGAGCTTTGAATGGCAGCTCTGAGGCCAAAGGCAGTAGATGGCACCTGAAAGTTTCCTCACTGTTTACAGTCTGAAGTGACAAGCAATTAAATGGTCTTTGTGACTAGAATGTGAAAATGATTGTTTATAGTAAGTCAGGATCATATCTTTAAAATTCTGCTATGATATAAAGGGACCTAATTTCATTCATTGACAGTTCCAATTATGATCTTGAATAGTAAATTCATTAATTCCACTATCTTACAAAGGTAGAAATTATTTTGGTACTATAACATTTCTATCTCCCTTAGAGACTCAAATAGTAATGGTGTCATTTAGGCTGCCTCCATGTCTTTTCTACATACAGGTGATTTTTAAGTGAACATGATCTATCTTTGAAATACTAGATGTGCCCTTTCACACTCTGGACAGAGTACAGCAAATTAAAAAACCCACAAAACAGACCACAAAAAAACTCGCACAACTGTTAACCTTTTAAGTAGTTTTCCTGAAATGTGTATCAGGGCTTTCTTCCTAAGCAAAGAAATGAGCTTTTCATTTTCTGTATTAGGATTGTGATATTAATTGGGTCACGTGAGAATTTTAACTATGTTGCCAACTGACAAATTCAGTGCAGACTGACTTCAAACACCCTTACCTTGATGAAGAAAAGATGGTTTTTCAGACACATCTGTGGAAGTATCCCAGTGCCAAAGAGATCCGTCTTCAGAACATGTAAACAAGTGATCGGGGTTGGAGGGATGGAAGTGAACTTCCCACACTGGAAGTGTCAAACCAAAACCAGATAAAACCACTTCAGAAGAAGTATCAAGTACTTTACTCAGTGCATTTTGGCAGTATGATGTGGACATGCACTTACAAGAACCCAGGCCCCAACCAAAAACTTCTGTTATTAAGTATACGTGGGTAGGAGACCCTACCCTTAGTTATTTACTGTAGTTTTCCCTCCCCTGGGAGAGAAAAGAGAGACTATTTTGTTGCATTTTCAATACTGTGAAAATTGTTGAAGGTTAAAATCTTATCAGAATTCAAGCATTCCTTCCCAGCACAAACATTATTATTTTGTGTATAAATACCACAACTGTGGAAAAAAATGTTTAAGTCAGTAAAACTTAACATCTCAAAAAATTTTTACTCCTTAAATATAATTGCAGCATCAAGTCAAGAAGTTTTCAGCACAAAGTGAATTACCATCTTGTTCATACAAATTTACCAGGAAAGCGACCTGTTTCAGCATCGTGGAGGCACCAAACGGATCTGTATTATCTTCGTTGTCCCCAATTTCCTCATGTTTTCAAGTTTTTTAGTAACCACAATCTAGTCTTACTATATCTGCACACCACAGCATCAATGTCTATGACTGTATTTCTACCCTTCTAGAAACATAGTCTGATTAAATGCATCTTATGACTTATTAAAGAGCTGTTTCCTAAGCCTAGCTTTAGTTTAGACAGACTTGGCTTTTATGCAAGACCAGTCTCATGTACAGAGAAAGATCAAACTGAAGCCAACTAGATGAGAACACATGAAGTACCAGCTATGTGGTTGTTTTCTCTTGTGGTTACAACACCTAATTTACTTTATTTTTACAGAAAATTGTAACTTTTCTAGAAGGCCACCTTGTTCTCCCCCCTCCATTCCAGATACTTACTTTCTGCTTCGTGAGCATTCAGCAGGGACACAGGTATGGTGCCTTGCCTGATGTCCCATATACTCAGCATCCCATCCTGGCCCCCTGTGGCCACGATGTACTGCTGGTTGGGGTGCCTGTCCACACAGTGCAGTGGAACTCGGCCACCTGTCCTGCAAAGGAGAAACAGAAGAAAAAAAAAAGAAAAATAACCCAAACATCAGTTCTATATTCAACTTCTATTTTCTCCTTAATCGCTAGGAGCGTTGACAAACAAGGTAAGGACACTGACTGCAGCTTCAGTTCCTGCAGTGTCTGGTCACTACAGGCTGAAGCCACATGACATCTACTGGAAATGACAGGTATGGCAGCAACGTGAAGCTGCAGCTGGATGAGCATCAGGTTCTGTGCTCTGTGGTACCCAGGCATCTACACTGTATCCAACAGCTTTACAGCAATGAGAAAATTATAATATACCTATAATAATAATAATAAAGTTACCCTGAAATTCATGTTATAATTACAGTTTCAAAGTTTATTAAGAATTGCAAACCAGACACTACGAAAACCAGGTACCTCAACCACAAAGTATTAACAGCAACGGGAATTATTCCACAGGAAACAACAGGACCTCAATCTACCTCAGTCTGTTTTCTCACAATACCATACAAGGCACAAAATTACATTCAAAAGCCAGAAAAATTGTATTAGGCCTGTTGAGATAAACAGATGAAGCATATTTAATTGGGGAAAGTGAAAGAGATCTGGGTTGAGGGTTAATCTATTTTATTTAAAAAAGAGCAAGTGCACAGGTGCAATACTGTCCTTCAAGAGTTAAATCATAGAACAGAGCACCTAAATACAACACTTGGCCACAACAGTAATTCAGCCATTAAGCAGAGTCTGCTTTCGATTATTTAAATACCACAGAAGTTAAAAGCCTTCTAAAAAAATAATCACTTTATCATGCCATTGTCAAGAAGGTATCAGGAAGGATTTAAATCAGATCATGCAAGGTAGCAGCACATGCTTCTCAGTAAATATGAAAAAAAAAAAAAAGTCTTACAGCGAAAATATTTGAGACGGCTCGTTTTTCTGCTGTCTGAAGTCCCATATTTTTAACTGCCCAATTGAATTTACTGTCAAGATCTCAGTTGTGCGAAGGAAAGTCACTGCATGGAGGGTACTGCTGTCTGCATTGTCTGCAAGAGGGAGATGAGGAAAGCGTTCAGGTAAGCCTATAGAATGCTAGTCTGTTTAATTACAACAAAACAAGCTCTTTTTAGAAAATATAAGACAGCTGCTTAAACATGGTTACAACCTCTGCATTTTCAGAGACAGAACAGTGTCATGTGAAATTTTAAGTGCTGCAAGAGTACCCTGTGAAAAAGGAGCCCTTGTTTCCTGTATCAAACACTACTGAGACAATTCTGTAAGAAGCTATATTTAATTAATTCTGCTGCTTGCTTACAGAACTAGCTATTGATCTATAAGATTTCTTTCTATAGTTCCTAAGGGGAGAAATCAATTTAGTCAGGTCTGTGGTTTGATTTTTTTTATAGGCACTGCCTCTATTGACACGAGGCAAGCTACAGAGCTTTTCATAATGCTGTTCTTTTGAACACAAGAAACGGTAACTCCAGCTGAGAACATGAAGCAGTTGTGCACAGAAGCACTTCATTCAACAACTTGCCTTTGACCTTTCCCAAGAACTATCAACATGACATCCATCCCTGTCCCTAAAGGCAGATCAGAATTATGCTTTGCTTGTTAGTCTTAGTAACTAAATAGCAAAGCCATTTTTTTATAGGTCCTTTTCTCCAGTACTGCTTTTGGTCAGAATAATTTACAGTGTCAAACATTTCACAGCATGGAGGAGAAACCTTTGAGGCTTCAGGAGAGAATAACACAGACACCATATACTTATATTTTGATTCTGATATTATATATAAACTTTTCATCTTGATTATGATGCGGTAGCATTGTTAAGTCTACTTTCACCTCAAGTGTTTTAATATTCTTTGTGTAAGTCCATACTGAAAATACAGGGGATTTTTTGTTTCTGCATAAGATGCAAACCTTCTCTGTTATATAGGCAGAGAAGTTACATTGATGCCTGGTTACAGATATTTGAATAAGTTCTCTTTTCTGACTATTATTTAAATGAAAGCTGAGGGGAAGGAAAAAACTCCACAACCAAAACCCCTTTGAAAAACATGTTAGATTACTGAACACTTCAGCGTTCACTGAAGATTTAAAATTTTGTGACAGAATAACAGTAAGTGATTTAGTAATGATACATCTTTTTGCTCCAAAAGATTTTTAAGTCTTCTCTAACCTTGGAGATTTTCTTTTTCCTACAACTGACTACAAAGATATCAACTTTGTATCTTTAGTATATTAGTCTAAAATATTTCATAAGGTACAAGAGTTCCAAGAGTTCTATCTTCATGTTAAAGCCTATTGAGGGTTCAGCTCACTGCCTGGGAAATGTCAAGGTGTCATTGAACTGGGAACCAGTACAAAGCACTGCTTACACTATAGAACTTCATCCCAAAAAACCTGAAAGCATCTTCAAAGATGTTCTCTCCCCTTTTCCAACTTTTACTGTAAAATAAGCTATAGTCAATGAGTTCATGCTAGTCCCTTCCACATAACTCCAGGTAAGCTTCACTAACCAGGTCACAGGCATGATTGACTTATGGACCATTCCTATTTTAACATTTCCCTTCCAAAAGGGATTTTCTCAATTAATTCACATGTGATTTCTTAAATTTATGCGCCAGCAAATCTCTTACAGCAAAGACTTACAGCAGCATAACGCTGGCTGATGCTACCACCACAAAACAAGCATTTTTACATAGTACTATCAAGGGAGCACTAAGAAAACTAACAACTTGCATCCCACACATTATTAAATCTGTGTGTAAGCGTCTGAGCAATTGCCCAGAGAAAAATACAGATTATTTTTTTTTGGTGAACATCTGCTTCCTGTGAGTCAGCAAAACATTCTCTTTACCAAATTTATATACAGATATTAACACAGAATATTCTGGTACGAGTAAAAGTTGTACAAGTAAAAATTTTACAATATAATAATCCTTTTAAACTAGTTAACTGTGATTCTGTGACTCTCACCCCTCAAAGGGGAAGTGACTGTTTTGTGGGCACATGCTAAGAAAATCTGCCTCACGCCCTGCTACCCAACTTTTTTTTTTTTAAGGCATAGAAAGGTTTCCTACTTGAATTCTCAAGGAGCTTCAGTAAAGGATTGTATGCAATTAATAGGATTTATCTTGTGCGTGTACATACAGCCATGCACACATAAGTATCCCCTCTAGAAATCCCAGAGTACTTCCTTCCTTAATTGGCTTATCACTGTGCAAATTCCTTCATCTGTTAGAGACAAGACTTTGCTTGAGGAGAAACACAGGTGCTGTGTCAAACTGAAGTTTTCAGGAGAAAGTCAGTTTAATAATGCCACTATAAAACATGGTGTTACTGTCCTGTCCGCTTTTAAGTTTCATTTCCAACAGATGCTACAAACTTGTATTCTCTTTCCATGAGACTAGCATGACAGAAGAGCTGAGAATAACCAGATTTTGACACCTTTCACAAACATCTTACTCTATCACATGATGTATTAGTCTAGGAAATGTGGAGCTTTTTCACTAAGGGAGAAATGATCACTGTAAGCCATGATATCTGGCAGAAGAACTGGGTACAAACAGCAGTTTCTGGTTCTTGGTGTTCCTTTAGACACAGAGAACTACATGTTTCTGAATATGGACACTACGAGGGTTAGTCTTAATACAAACAGTGAATTGAAACGACCATTTCACTGACTTCTAGTTATGAAGAACTTGGGACATAATACTTCTTGAAATCTAACCCTATTTCTTGTACACTGTCAGAGTTTAACAGTTCCAGATGAAACAGAAGCCTACAGAGAATATTAGGCTTGAAATGTCTCCATCAGTTAAAAGACTAACTTGCAAATACCTGAATGAATATAGAAATACACCTGAAACACAATTTGGGTATCTGAAGCGTGGAGGAATACAGGAATAATCCAGAGCAAATACATTCAACTTGGAATATTTAATTCAATTCTCAACTGACTTCCTAACTTTTTTTTGGTTATCATTTGAGCTAAAAACCAAACAAACTACTCCAAACTTAAATAACTTGAACAGTTAATTGGCATACCTATAGTTCTTACTGCATCCTTTTGGTCAACTCTGAACAGATTAATTCTACCATCTTCTCCCACAGTGACAATTTCTGGTTTGTTGCAGATGACTCCAGTACATGCTGCTCCACCACAAGATGTGTCTTGATCCACATGATAATGGGCTTTCTCCCACCGATGGTTGGCAGATAAAGTCTAAATAGTAACAAGACATGAAATTTTGCTGTTAAATAATGATCCTGATAGACCAAAGCTTCCAGAAACCAAAAACAAGCTCCAGGAAAGCCCCATTACCTCGCAGGAATGAAAGTCTTATATACAAATAAGAATCAGAGATCTAAATTTTCCTCAACTCTTAACCACACAACCTTTCAATTACACATTGATTATTTCTTCTCTGAACCAGTTTTTTCACATGAGAAAAAAAAAAGAGAAAAACCACTATTTACAAACTGTGAAATGTCTTTTGCTAGTGTTATCTCTTCAGTCTTTCCACAGGATGAGAGAAAAGAGTTGAGACCCTTATGAAATACATGGTCGGATTTAGATTTCAATTGCTAAGTATTTAACTTATTTCAGGTACTGTATCAAACTGCTATCAGATACTAGCCTTTACTGTGTCATTATGAATATATAAAGAAGTCATGACATGTTTATTTTCAGTGATTTATAATCAAAGCAAAAGACTTCAGAGTTTACATATCTTCCCTCACATGACACTTGCGAGAAGAAATTCAACAAGAGTCATTTAGTTGAAAAATGCAAAAACTCTATTAATGCAGGCACAAGTCCATAAATATCTGCTCCCCCAAAATAATCTAAACTCTTAAAGCATATTTTCAGTGAAAGATCTATTTGGCTACAAATACATGCTAGCAGAGATCCCAGTCTATCTGGCTCTGGAATCTAATTATGTAGGTTTGTACAAAACATTTTTTTTCCTCGTATATATAAAGCCAATACCTTTTCTAATAGACTTTAAAGAAAAAAAGTAATTTTGGAATGCAGATGTTTCTTGCTCTGGTAGTTTTGAGAAATCTTATGCTAAGATCAAAGTGACCTGTGTTAGACAGAACAGCAGCTAAAAGCAAGTTACTTACCTGGTTATTTTGATGATGACGGAATACAGTTACGGTTCCTGTTGATGAACCCACCACAATTCTCTCTTGATCCAAAAACTAAAGAGAGATAATAAGCACGCTATTAGTTGATGTCAGTACCATTCTGATCTTAGAGTAACCTAGATTATTGGCAAGTACAGCAAAAACAAAACAAACAAGAAAAAAAACCCCAACAAACCCACAAACTGATACTGGTTTGTTTTGCCCTTCTTCCCAAGAGTTGTTTTTGGTCAGTCTCAGCATTCTGACAGCTCACTATCACTTAATTTCTCTTAATACAGATGTGTTCAACACAGCTATTTTACCTGCATGTCCATAACATCACCATTGTGCCTGATGTCACACAGCAGCTGAGGCTCTCCTTGATATTCACCATTGAGGCCTGCATTTCCAAGGTCTCCAACAGACCAAACGGAGATCCTGTTATCCTGTATGGGAATGACACCACCAGTTTTACTTGGAAACACCTTTCAAAGTATCTAACAAGCACCCACCACTAACAATGACACCACCAGTTTTACTTGGAAACACCTTTCAAAGTATCTAAGAAGCACCCAGCACTGATCGTAGAATGGTTAGAGTTGGAAGGGACCTTGAAGATCATCGAGTTCCAACTCCCCTGCCAAGGGACACCTCCCACCAGACCAGGCTGCTCAAAGCCCCATCCAGCCTGGCCTTAAACACTTCCAGGGATGGGGCATCCAAAGCTTCTCTGGGCAACCTGTTCCAGTGCCTCACCACCCTCACTTTACAGAGCTTCTTCCTAATATCTAATCTAAATCTCCCCTCTTCCAATTTAAAACCATTAACCCTTGTGCTGTCACCACACTTCCTGGCAAAGAGCCCCTCTCCAAGTCTCCTATAGACTCCCTTCAGATATTGAAGGCCGTTATAAGGTCTCCCCGGAGCCTTCTCTTCTCCAGGCTGAACAACCCCAGCTCTCTCAGCCACCACCTTCTCGCCACAACCGCGGAGAGCAACAGGCTGCAGCTTCCGCACCGCACCGGAGGAAGCCGCCGCCAAACGGAGCGGGGGATGCGGGATAACCCTGCCCAGCCGCCTTCCACGGGGACAAAGCACAACGAAGCGAGGGCTGGGACCGCCGGGACGGGCAGCCCTCACGGCGGGCTCCAGCCCCGCTCTCCCAGGCCGGGGCTCAGGGGGCCGAGGGGGCGGAGGGTGCCCTAAGGGGAAGGACGCGCCGCGCCTCTCGAGCCGGCCGGCCCGCCCGCTACCTCGTTGTCCCAGGAGCCGGTGGCGAAGAGGTCGGGGGGGTGGAGCGCGGCGGCGGGCAGGGGCCGCCAGCGGGTCTTGCTGATCTTCTGCGAGACGAACTTGGCGCACACCTCCTCCATGGCCGCCCCCGCCGCGCGCCCGCTCCCGCCCGCCCCGCGCCGCGCCCGCTGATTGGCTGCGGAGCGACGGCGAGCGCGGAGGGACAAGGTTGGGGCGCGGGGGGGAACGGGGGTGCGCCCGGGCGGGCTGGGGCCGGGACCGGGGCCGGGCATGGCGGGGAGTAGGGAGGGGAGGCGTCCTGCCCGGCACCGCCCTATATAGCAGCCGCACGGCACCAGCTGCCGGCGCTTACCGGCAGTCCCGAGCGTTCGGTCACCGGTAAGGCCGCGGGGGGTCGCAACGGGAGGTGCCCGGCCCGGTGCTGCGGGCTCGGGCCTCGCCGTCACGGAGGTCGAGGCGCTCCACCTGCGTGATTTGCAGAATTGGGTGCGGAAGAGGAAGAAATAAAGACAGCGGTGGGTTTGCCGGTGTCCTTACCGGCCCGCTCAGCCTGGCCGCCTCCCCCCCCGCATTGTGCTCCATTTCTGTGCCCTCACTGCCAGGCCGCCAACTCCCCGCTTTCTCAAAATCAGTGATTTTTACCTCAACTGATCCTCTCTGGTCTAGATTTGCTTTTAAATACCTGCGAGGGATACTCTCCTCCCTCACAGATTCCTGTCTGGACGGAAAGAAGCACAACAGTAATTTTTATATATTTTTTTTTTCCTCATCCAAAAACCAAAGGAGAGCACGCGTGTACTTTTTTTATCGCGTTTCCCTCGAGACCTTAAACAAGTGGGCAATTGGAAGTTCAGGGGTTAGTGGTAAAGCGAGCTAAAGGCTGGCACGGCTCCCTTGTCGTTTCGGAGGATTCGGTCCCTGCAGTGCAGTAAGGGACGCTCTCACAAGCCTTATCCTACTTTTACAACCTGATTTTTATTTTTTTTTTGTTCCAAGCTGCCGCTGCCAGCTCGCTGTCGGGGGGGCTTACCCGGTGTTAGCAGCAGTGGCTCGGTCAAACCTTCACCCGTGGTACTGAGGTTTGCCTGCCAGAGCCATCTGTCAGGTTTTTTCTCAAGTTCCTCATCAAGTCCGCCGAGCCATCTTGTCACCCTTCAGATGTGCTACCAAAATCGGCAATATTTTTTACAGGCTTTATGCATCGTTTGAACTTCAACCGTGAGGAGGAGCTTTTATTTTCACGTACAGCAGAATCCAAAGCTGAAAGCACTCAGAAAGCTGGATGCTCTTGCAGCAAGTCCTACTGCAAGCCTGAAAAGAGCTGTGTTGCATGCTGCAGTAGCGTTAGTATCGTACAGGAGCCAATAGCTCTGGCGCCCTGTATTAAGCTGCTAACAGCAATCCTGCAAGTCACTGTCAGCTCCAAGGGTATTTTCAGCTAATTCTCATAACACTTGTGAGAAAGGTCAATAGGCAGCCTCAAAATGCAGCTCAGCTACAGACCAGATAGCTAAAAGTGGAAGAGGTAACACTTTAGGATTACTGAAATGTTTTATTAGGCAAACCTTTTTTTTTATTATTATTATTTTGGTTACTGTGTGATTTTTATGTGTATTTTTTTTCTTGTGCTCTTGGATGCTTGCTTTCTTTGCTCAGGATTGCTTGCCCGGAAGCATTTGGGAAGTATCAAGGGGAGTAGGTTGGACATAGAGGTTTATTTTCATTAAGAGGGAAAGAAGAATCACAATGTTTCTTCCCTGTCTTGCACTTTTTCAAAGAAAACGTTGGCAGCCTGTAATGTGATGGAGGTGAGAGCTGTGATGGATTTAGGGCTGCTCTCCAAAGCTATAAATATATGCTCTGTGTTTGATCACTACGAAAGACATGTACTGTGTTAGTATGATTAGTATATTGTTTCAGTGTAATAGCAGATTTAAATAAACAAATAAAAGGAGAAAACGAACACTGGGAGAAAATATGCCTCATTGAATATTTCTGAGGTTGTCAAAAAGGTTGTTAAGTCTAGAGGAAACTGATTCTGGGCATTAGGTCCAAACACGTTGGCTGAGTCAACAACAAATATCTGTGGATTATGTTGAAATGTGGCTAAAGCCGGGAGTGCGAGTGAAAAAGAAGAAGACTGAAAGTGTACTTCTCCCTCTGCCAGAGGTTAGGGGGCCTGGGAATGAAGGCACTTGCTAGATCAGTGGATGGACTAAGGCAGGATAAAGCTAATTCTGAACCCTATTCGCTCGTCATCTGCTTTCCTCCAATTATCATTGAACAATATTTTAAGAAAGTTATTTGGAGGCTCCATATTTACTGCTCATAACTGCTGGAGTCCTGCCCGGTTCCATCCCTGGAACGAGTGCGGTGGCTGTGCAGAGCTCTGCAGAGCAGATTTAAGAGCAGAGCACCAGTTCATCAGCCTTTTCTGCCCTCCCCTGGTGCTCCCACCTGGGCTGCGGCACCGGCTCCTGGCCTGAGCTGTGTTGTAGGAGGGTCTGTGCCCAGCCACGTCCCTGACCTTGTGACTGGCTTGAGTTGGGGCCTGACTTATCACTTTGCTTTTTCTTGATGGCAAAACCATTAGCTCTGCTCTGCTTGCCTTGCTTGGACACCATGGGATGGTGTCCTGCTGTATGGCACTGCCATCCCTGGCTCTAGGCTTACCTGCTCTCATGGAGGGGTCCCAGCCCTGCTGCTCCCTAATTCAGGGAGTCACTGATGTGCCTGGGTCCTTCCCACCTCCCCTCTGACTGCAGGGCTGGGAAAAGAGGGATGCCGAGTTCAAAACAACATGAGCTTCTGAAACGGAAATGCAAAATGAAGGCACACACCAAACTGGCTTGAGATTGCAGGAAGAGAAATGAGATGGAGAGTGATTAAGTTAAAAACAGAATGGGGGCAGGGAGAGGAGTGACTGTAGGTGTAGAAGCCAATTAATGTGGGGTTTGGGACATAACTGCGGAAATGTTCAGCAGGAACATTTCACAAGGAAATTGCTGCTTGTGGTATGTATATGCAGAAGCAGATGGGATCAGACAGTGATGACCAACTTTTCATACGCTTTTTAAATTCAAAGAATTTATAAAATCTAATGGGTTCATGAGGTGGGAGGGAAGGGATGAAACAGAAATAGTAGCGTGGAGGGGTTTATATATAAATGTATGTAAGTGCTGCTAAGAGATTGAAATGTGGGTGAATGTGCAGAAAAGGAGAGAGATCCGACATGTGCTTAAAATTAGTGGGATCTCCATGTCAGAACAATGAAGTGATGGCCCACTCTGGCTGCTGGCATTCCCATCTCTCTTCCCTAACAGGGCTGTCCGTGCATCAGCATGGACCTGGAGAGTCCAGGGAGATGGCTGTACCCGTGGAAGATGGAGGTGCCTGCAACTGGCAGTGGGGACCCAGGGACCAAAGTGCTCAGGCTGGTTTGGACAAGTGAGGGGGAAGAGGATACAGGAATGCTGAGTGTCAGAGCGGATGGTGCGTTTCCACATGAATGCTGACGGCCAGAAATCGCTTGTTTTTAAAGAAAAATAATTCTGCTTGTCTTTTACTCTAGTGTAGAATGCCTACGTTCCTTTTAGTTTTATCTTAATGGCTATGCTCCCTTATGTTTAAGAAATGCAGTCATGGCCTGGGGTTATAGAGCAGAAAGAGCTAGGGACCCTCATGCTTGTTTCCTGCACTGATGGGTGCATCCTGCTGCTACTGGTGCTTGTTAGTTTCTCAAGGCCCTTTGAGACAACTTGGCTTGTCTTAAAGCTCCTGGAAACTTGCAGAGCCAAATGCTGTTTCCTTCACACATGCCTGGTATCCATCCAGGACACACCAGATATCACTTAGGAAGGCTCACTCTTGTGTTCTTGTCATTCTCTTCAGCAGTCATGCCAAGAATGTAGCCAAGAGATGGACAATAGGTACATTCAGTCCAAAAGTGCCTGGACAAGTCTGCAAGTTCCTGGTAGATAAAGGTGGGCTCTTTCTCTGTGCTCTGCAACAAGCTTAACCCTAGTTCAGGCTGGTGCTGGTCAGCAGCGTCCGTTCCTGTGTAAATGGTTTCTCTTGTGTCTCTGGTCTCCCAAGGGGGTAAGTATCCCTGGAATGCTTTTAAACATGGGCCAGCTCATTTCTTGCCAACGGCCTCTATGTGAGAGCAATGCAGTTTGCTTGCATCCGACAACAGAAAATGTCTTTTGCCTTTAAAACAATGAAGTGGTTTTGTGTGTGTATTTTTACAATGTCTGTCTGTTCTCTGTATTTTCTGCCCTTTGGGAATTCCTCTAACTCCATGGGTTCTTTCCTTCTCTCCCAGCCCACTGGATATAACAGGGAAACTTTTTATATTCTGGGGCAGGCTGGGAGCCTCTTACAGACTGTAGAGCAGTTGCCAGATCATGCTTAGGAGAAGGTTAGGTTAGATGGAGAATACAGAATGAAGCAGTGGTTCTGAGATTAAAAGACCCAGATGGGAAAGGTCTGGGAATTCCATGGATGGGACCTGGTGTGTGCATTGGGCAACCATCAGATTCACTCTGGGTTGACTGCTAGCCAGAAAAACAGATGCCCACCTTCACCTTGCATTCTTTACTTGAACCAGCACTGATGGGATGGAGTATATGTATTGTGTGGAGCTGGAAAAGGCTCATCCCTCCCAGCTTGTGTTCTTGCATAAAAGACTATGTTCTCTGTGTCTCCCATGGTGGTACGTTAGGCTGTGTGCGCCCTTGTACCAGGAAGGCTTTCAAGAAACAATATAATATTTTAATGTCTATCATCTACAAGAATGACACCTTGTTTTCTCTAATGCTTACACAACGTACTATTGATAGGGCATATCCATTCATAGTTCTGTATCACTAGTCTCATGTTTCAAAAGAAAAGAACCAAAAACCGTGCTGCCAGGTGGCCAGCAGATGACATACCTGTACTGGTTAAGAGAGGAGAGGCTGTAGGATCGGGTGTGGAAGCTCTGGCCCACAGGGACCAGGAGGGGCCACGAACGCAGGAGTCACAGCGCTGACAGGAGGTTCCCCAAAATCGGCCGCAATAATGGAATTTCTTTCCCTTAATAAAAAACAACAACAAAAACAAACAAAACAATGGAAAACACGTATAAATATCAGGCGGCAAATTAATTTTGGTGGCAAAATTAATCACAAAGGAGTTCAGGAGTACCAGAAACACCACAGGACTGTAGGAGATTAATTCCCTGCTTCTCTGCGTTGTTGCCACAGGCTGTGGGAGGAACCCGAGGTGCTGCTTTTCCCTTAAGATTGCTATTTCGTCATGTGCCCACGCTGGGACAGAGCAAAGGCCACGTCGGAAGCGTCATTTGGGCACTTGTTCAATTCCGAGTCACCGATTTTATAACCTCGACACCTTTTAAAAGGCATTTTAATTGGTAACTTTGCCCTACCACAGCCTCACACTCCTAGCAGACTGTTGGTGCCCTGGCAGCGTTTAGCCACACACTCAGGCGTGCCAACTCTCATAACCTCCCGCTCATACCTATTTCTTCATTTTTTTTGGTGTTGTTTTCCTGGGGTTCAGTCACGGTCACCCCTCACACACCCCTTTCTCCCCCCCCCCTCCCCGAGCACTGACTGTCGCCCCGCAGGGCGGGGGCGCGGCGGCCGGCCCGGGGCTGGCCAATGGCAGCCTCCGACACGTAGGCCTGGCCCGCGCGGGCTGGCGGCGACCAATAGGCGCGCCGCATGCAAAACACCACGCCGCGAGACGGCGGTAATTGGCTCCGTCGCAAGGGCGCGCGCTGAGCCGCGGCGGCGGAGTGAAGGGGGGGGCCGCTTGGTGACCACCGGGCCCGGCCTGTCGGTAGCGGCGGCGGCGGCGTCACCAGGCCTCTACCCCCCTTTCTCGGTACACGGCGCCTGCCGGTTCATTTCACGACAGGCTAAAGCTGGGGGGGAGGAGGGGTGCGTGCCGTTTACCCTAGCTCCATTCATTAGCGCAGCGCCTCACCCGACACAAAACCCCGCGCCCGCAGCTCCCGGACAGCGGGAGGAGAGTGGGGGAACCGCAGAGCAACCGCCGCCCCCGCCGCGTGCGCGGGGATCTCCCCCACGCGCGCGTCCCGGGAGCGCATGCGCGGGAGGGGGCGGCGGGGGACACACACGCGACAGTGCAGCGCGGGCCGGCGGAGCGGCGGCGGCGGCGGCAGCGGGAGGATGTCGGGCGCGCGGGGCGGTGGGCGTGTGGCCCCTCCCCTCGGCGGGCGCGCGGCAGCCGCAGCGGGAGGGGGAGGCGGCGGCGGCGGGGAGGAGGCGGCGCCTGTGTCGGCGCTGGAGGTTGTGTCCTTCCTGGGGAAGCTGCTGTGCGCAGTCGCGGCGCTGAAGGCGGCTCTGTACCTGCTCCGCAGAGCGTGTCTAGCCATGGCCTGGAAGTCGGGCGGCGCCAGCCACTCCGAGCTCATCCACAACCTCCGCAGTGAGTCCCGGGAGCGGGGCGGGGGAGGAAGGGGTCCCCGTCCCCCCTCTCCCCCCTCCCCACGTCTCGCCTCAGCCGCGGCGGGAGGGGGGGGACGACGGACCGTTTACCGGCGCCGCGCGCACTTGGCGTTCCCGCGGCGCCCGCCCCGCCGCCAACTGTCAAGGAGCGGCGCCGGCCGGGGGGAGGAGGCGAAGGCGGCGCTCAGCCGGGAGGGTGTGTGTCTGGGTGTCCGTCCGGGTCCCTCCCGTGAGGGAGCGGCGAGCAGCCCCGCCGCCATCCGGCGGGTGGGCTGAGGGCGGCGGCCGCTGGCGCAGGGCGGGCCCGGGCTGTTGTTGCGGGAGGAGATGCGGCGGGAGGGGCGGCGCCCATGGCGGTCCCGGAGGGGAAGCGCTGCGCGGCGGCTGTGGCTGTTGTCATCCCGCCGCCAACCCCTCTCCCCGGCCCCCTTCCCGCCGCCTCGTAGCGCTCTTGGTGGCGGCAGCTCCGGGAGGACCGTGATCTTCCTCACGCCGCGGGCTCGGCGTCCCCTCCCGCCACCTCCGCTGGGTCGGGGGCGGGGGGGGGGGAGAGCGGCCCCCGAGGCCCTTCGCAGCGCCCCTCAGACCCCGGCTAACGGCAGCAGGAGCTGCCCGGGTTTGGGATAAGGCGCCGAAGTCCTTCTCGTCGGGTTGAAGGAGCGTGTGGCGGGAAGTCGACTCGTGAGGTCCCAAACGCTCGCTTTTGGCCCCATCCCGAGCTGCTCCTTTCGAAAGGGTGGGCTGGGGCCGCTGGGAGGGGAGCGGAGCGGAGCGGAGAGGAGCTGCTGAGGCTACAGGCTCATGCTGTCGCCCAACTTTTCGGTGCCTGCCCGTTCCTTGTCCCCATGGAAAGTCTGCGCCGTCCCCCGGCTGCGGGTGGAAGGTGTTGGGTGGTTGCTCTTCATTTGATGTTTTTCGGCCCGAGTCTGCAGGGACACTCACATCTGATCCAGGCTGAGAGGACAGGGTGATAACACCTTCCCTATCCTGAGTTTCTATTTTTCCTAGTAGTCCCAGATTAATCTGTATCAGATACGCTCATAGCATCTCTTTTCTTTACTCCTGGGCTTTCCCTCCTCTAATTTGTGTCCTAGACATTAAAAGGTGTAGCTGTGGAGCCTGTATTATGGCAGTTCTCTCCTATTTCAGTGATGCTGCAAGACCAGAGGGAACTTCACTTATTTGGTCTCCTTGTTATTTTGGAGACATATGAGAATCATCCTGGTGGTTTTCTTCAGTCTGTTTACGTTATATCCTCTGATCCTGTGGTCCTTTCCAGTATTTTCTTTTGCCGTTCTTCTGAGGACATTTCTGTCCAGTAGAGCAATATATACCGAAGTGATTTTTAGGTTCACTGTGAAAATTACCTGTTTACCAAATAGATAATGATTTTTCTAGTTACGAGAGTTGCAATGCATTTGTTTTGTTTTGCAACTGTAAGGGCAGATACTGTTTTAGTGAGATTCTGTTCCTTTACACAGCAGGGGAAAACTTTCTGACGTAAAAAAGAATGTCAAGCTCCAAAATATATCCAAAAAGTGGTTATTGCCAGAATTGTCTATGGCTTTCAGAACCTGAAGGCAAAATGTATTTCTTTGTTGAAGAAAACAATGAGAGTGTTTTTCAACACATGGAAACTGTTGAGGGCTTTGCAAATAATAATAATGAAAAAGCTAAAACCTGTTATAGTTAGTACATGACAATATTAGAATAGGAAGAGGAAAATAAAGTACTGTAATCTCAAAATATACAGTGGTGGTAATTACCTGGAAAGTAATAGTCTGTAACTTCCCCCCTCTGTTTTGTGTACATACACCAAAATATTTTGAGGGGTGTTAAATAGCAGATTAGAAATAAAGTGTTGCAAAGGCACAGAGGCTTTTGGTCTTGCAGCAAGATTGTGGTGTTGACCTCCGTAGGACACTGGTGATGGCGTAGGGCTTTATCAGTGCAGAACAGTTGTGGGATTAAGACCATAACTTTTAAATAAGAGTTCTCCAGGTAAGATGAGAGCTGGTTGCTGAAGTTGGGAACAAGTTTAGAAGAAAGTAACGTTTTATATGATATATAATTCTCTCGTGTATGTTTTTAACAAAATTAAAAGTAATTGGTTACAGAAAGATTAAAATGTTCTAGAGAATTCCTTTTGAGTGGTACATTCCTCAATGTATTTCATTTTTTTTTTTCCTTTAAAACAGCTAAGTGGCATAGTATTTCTAACATTTTTATGCTAGAAATAAGAATGCAGGGAAGATGAGGTTAATTTGCTGTTGTCTGAGTGATTACCTTGCATGTAACTTAGTGTGTTATTTAGTATGTAATTGTCATTACTTAAGGGGAATAACACAGGTTGTAGTGACACAGTGTATTTTCTTTTGCCACAAAGCCTGGCTGAGAGGTTCTTGCTCTTGCCCTTGTGCCTTAAGTCTAATAGAACTTATAGAACTGCTTGCGTTCTATAGGCTGTGTTGTAAGAATGGATCATTTTCTCATTACTCCCCTTGGGAAACAACTGGGAAGTTTTAAACTCCCCAGTATCTATAAGCTGTAGTACAGCTATGGTTAGAGAAGCAGTGAGCTTTGTTATGGGGTATAAGTGGGCTGGGAAGAATGGGAGCTTCTTAAACTGGTTTTGCTTCCAAATAAAATAAATGGAAAACTCCTGTAGGCTACATATTCTTTTCCTTTAATAACAGCTATAAAAACTATTCTTCTCTATAAATTGATATTGACAGTTACTAACACTTCTATTTTGTGGCAATAAAGTGCTCTAATTTCATGAAATTATATTGCTATACATTCATTGCTCATTTCATTGTTGCCTTAACTATAGAATTAACCCTTTTACAAAGTAAACAATCTTTGTGTTAGAGCAGTGGTAAATGCTTTTGTGTATTTGCATGTGGATTTAGGCAAGTATTCTTTACAGTATCTTATCTTTGCTTTCGTGGCTTAAAAGGGACAAACTAATGAAGAGGGCCCTGGAACTCTGTATGTTTTCCAGTGCATACTTAAGAGACAAATGACAGAAGAGTGTTGCATGACTCTTGTTGTTTTGATGTTTAGCTGCTTGTTGCATTGTAAACATGTTCTTGCACCATTAATTTAAGGCATCATAAATGCACAACTTGTGACATATACAAAATAAGGTTGATTGAAAGTTTAAGCTTTGTTTTCCAATGATTCTCAAAACTACTTTAAAAAAATGTTCCTTTTTTCTTCAGTGAGTGTTTGATTCTTGCAGTATTAAAGCTATTTAAAGAAACACACAGAATAATTATTTCAATCTTCACTTCTTCCTAACTGAATATAGTTGAACATGTGCCTTCAAACTTGAACAAACTTTTCCCCTAAAAATATTTAAATGAAGATATTTTAGCAGCAATGCTTCTAGGAAGATGTCTAAGTGCAGGTTACTGTGGGGTTAGAAATCGTGCTGAACATAGAAGTAGTTGACTATGTTTAAATACATAACTGTGACTGGAATCTCTTTTTTTTTAATTTATCATAGAGGGATGCTGAGAAAGTGGGGAAAAGACTGAGTAATTGTGGCTTGTTTACTGTTATCTTGCTTGATTGAAGGTATTTGGATTCTAAATCTGTATCTCTTTTTTCCCTCCCTCTCTTTATCTTCAGTTATCTACTGTTCTCTCAGCTCACAATTGGGTCATTTTGATCTCCTTGTCTTTCATACTTGGGCTCTTGCCAAGTCTCCTGTTACTTTACACACCAATATCTTAGAAATCAGCTTTTCTTCCACACCTGCAGAACTGAAAAATTGGTCCCTGTCCAATTCACAGTTTTTCAAAGTTAATTAAGTTTCCTTATCACACCTCTCTTTCTCTCCTCCAATCAATATGGTATGCTGCCATATGACAATCTGTCTTTGCTTATTTTCCTGATCGTGTTGTGCTGATGGTGTTATAACCACATACACATGCTTTTGGATCCACCTTTCCAGGTGAAAGTGAAGGTGAATTAACTTGACTGTGGCTAAAGTGTTGCATAATGTCGTTAACCATCTGTGGGCTTGTTTGCTGACACACTGTTTTTCTCTCCCTCATCTAATAAAACTGTATCATAAAAGTCAGAAACTGTAATTTATGCAATGCCATAAATTCCATAGAATTTTGTGCCTCACTTGAGAACCAGATCTCTAGTTTTTCAGTGCGAATGGTGTTGCAAATCGGTATATATATCCAAATATTGTTAGGCTTTGGGGATTCTATTCTTAGACATGCTAAAGATATTTGAGTGTTTTATTATTTAGATGTTAAATAATGAAAAATGACAACTTGGCAAGTTTTGTCATGGTGGAGGCTTATCTACAATGAATCTGCACCTTTATTGCAGGTTTCTGATTGCTGAGGACAAATCTCTTTGAGAACTGCCATGAATGTGAATGCATAAAATGTGGCATTGCTAAGCCTAAGCTACGTTCAGCAAGAACTAAACATTGCTTGGTTTTGGTTTTTATTTTCTCCTTCCGTGTCATTTTCCTTGGTTTATCCAGATTGCTTCTATACCTGGCTAGTTTTGCTCAAGAAAGAGTAACGTATCTTGGATGAACATGAAAAAGGGAAATAGCAATGGAAAATCACAGCAATAAAAAACAAGTAACCGGGGTAAATTTAATACCTCCACTGTACAAGCTGTTGTGCTGCCTGTTGTGTGAATTCAACGAATACACCTGCCTTATGTTGTATTGAGGCTTGAGCAACTAAGGATTGTAACTCATGGTCAGACAGTGAAACGGTTGAAAATTGAAACGTATTTTTTTAGTTAAACTAACACATCCACTGATATGTTAGTTTAAGAATATCTAAATTTTCTTAAATTTTGTTAATGTCTTAGGTGGTGTAGAGTTGAAATCCATGATGCTATTTTTTGGAGCATTGGTGGTTTTCTTTTTATTTTGTTAGCAAGTAATTAAAATAATTGCCATTAAAAAGTTGCCATGAGACTTTTTCTTTATTATTAATATAAAGATTAGTGATTTGCCCATTTCAGTGAAATATTTTGAATGAATTTCTATACCCTTGACCATTTGAAGAGGGAGGTCTTCAAGTAAATCAAGACAACTTAACATGCCAAAAAATAAAAAATGTTAATAGAAAGGAGAAATAACTTCAAAAACATTCACCACATTCCATCAGTGTATAAATTAGGTTCTTGTCTGTTGACATAATTTTTTTTCACTTAATGTTAGACAAGTTGTCATTGTAATACTAAAACCATACCCATTCTTTCCCACAACAACCCCAAAACTTAATGCAACTAAGTCCATTTCACTCATCTGGGGGGAAAAAAAAAAAGAGTACATGATTTTGGCTACTTACTTATTTGACAACATTTTATAATTAGTCATTTTAATTTAAAAATGTTTAGTTCTTTTGCTTGATTGAAGTTTTTTTGTTTGGTTTTTATGTTGTAGAGTGTTTTTTGGCTCTGGTTGGGTTTAATGGCATAATACTGTTTTTTTCTGGTAGTCTGAAGCTGCCTAATAATCCATAGATTTCACATGAAAATAATTTTGCAAAGCTGTCCCTTACAGGTGATTACTGTTGCTTGTGGGTGTATTATAGAGAATCTCATATGTTTTAGTTTCAATATAACTCCAAGCTTCTCTTCTACTGTTTCTTTCTGTACTACATCCTGATTTAGTACTAACAGCTACTGGTAAGCTTGGAAAGAAATGCATAATGTTCATGTTCTTTTGAATTAATGTTTCTGTGAGTATAATACCTCAAAGTGATGGTTTTAGTATTATGATAATATTTTTTCAGTAATTTTTTTTCCGAAGACTGTTACAAGATGAGATTAATTTTGCTTATTTCTAAAACTTTGATTTCAATTATGAAATTTTGGCAAAAATGGAGTAGACTCTCTCAGAGCTTGAGATTTTCAAGTTTTTGGAACGATATCTTTCCTGGATTGGTTGACTTGTGAGTTTTGAGACTTCAGAACCTGAATAGTGCAACATTGGACTTGAGCATGAAACTTTTAAATGCCTGCATTGTCAAAATCTAAAGGACATGGGCCTCGGCCCCTCATAAAAGTGTCAGGGAAACTAGCTCAGCTAAAGTGCATCTACACAAATGCATGTAGTATGGGCAACAAACAGGAGGAGCTGGAAGCCATTGGGCAGCATGAACGCTGTGACGTAGTCACCATCACGGAAACATGGTGGGATGAATCGAATGACTGGAGTGCTGCAATGGATGGATACAAGCTCTTCAGAAGAGACAGGCAAGAAAGGAGAGGAAGAGGGGTGGCCCTGTATGTTAGGGAGGATTATGAATGTCTAGAACTAATTGAGGGTAATGGTGGAGTTCAGTGCGTATGGCTAAGAATCAGGGGGAGGGCTAGCAAGGCTGATATCGTGGTGGGAGTCTATTACAGCCTACCCAACCAGAGTGTACAGGTAGATGAAATGTTCTATAAGCAGCTAGGAGGGGTCTCAAGATTGTTTGCCCTTCTCCTGGTGGGAGACTTCAACCTACCAGATACCAGCTGGGAACACAATTCCCCAATCAGGTGGGAATACAAAGTCTTGACACAAACAAGTCTATGGGCCTATATGGGATTCACCTGAGGGTTCTGAGGGAGCTACCAACAGTCCCAGCAAACGGGAGATCCCAGCCGACTGGCATCTAGCAAATGTGACGCCCATCCACAAGAAGGGTTGGAAGGATGATCCTGATTACTACTGGCCTGTGTGACCTCAGTGCCTGCCATGGTCATGGAACAGATCATCCTGAGTGCCATTATGCACTTGAAGCACACCCAGGCGATCAGGCCCAGCCAGCATGGGTTCACGAGCTTGACAAACCTGATCTCCTTCTATGACAAAGTGACCTGTTTGCTGGATGAAGGAAAAGGCTGTGGATGTTGTTTACATTGACTTTAGCAAGGCCTTTGGTACAGTCTCCCACAGTATCCTCCTGGAGAAACTGGCTGCTTGTGGCTCAGATGGGAATACTCTCCACTGGAGAGGCCAGGACCAGAGAGTGGTGGTGAATGGAATTAAATCCCATTGGCAGCCAGTCATGAGTGGTGTCCCACAAGGCTCGGTACTGGGGCCGGTTCTCTTCAACATCTTCATCAATGATCTGGACAAGGGGATTGAATGCACCCTCAGCAAATTGGCAGACGACCCTAAGTTGGGTTGGAGTGTTGATCTGCTGGAGGGTAGGGAGGTTTTGCAGAGGGATCTGGACAGGCTGGCTGGATGGGCTCAGACCAACGGAATGAGGTTCAATAACCCCAGTCAGCGCTACAGGCTTGTGACAGAGTGGCTGGAGAGCTGCCTGGCAGAAAAGCACCTGGAGGTGTTGGTGGACAGCAAGCTGATCATGAGCCAGCAGTGTGCCCAGGTGGCCAAGAAGGCCAACAGCATCCTGGCCTGTATCAGGAGCAG
This sequence comes from Scolopax mira, assembly GCA_004320125.1. Classification (NCBI taxonomy): domain Eukaryota; kingdom Metazoa; phylum Chordata; class Aves; order Charadriiformes; family Scolopacidae; genus Scolopax; species Scolopax mira. The sequence continues at coordinate 437 of BJBW01003217.1, read as the reverse complement.
CGTGGTAAGTAGGTCCCAAGAGGTCATCATCCCCCTCTACTTGGCACTGGGGAGACTGTGCCCAGTTTGGGGCCCCTTTCCACAAAAAAAAACATTGAGGTGCTGGAGCAGGTCCAGTGAAAGGCAATGAAGCTGGTGAGGGGTCTGGAGAATACACCTGATGAGGAGAGGCTGAGGGAGCTGGGGTTGTTCAGCCTGCGGAAGAGGAGACTGAGGGGAGACCTTGTCATTCTCTAGAACTACCTGAAAGGAGGCTGTAGAGAGGTGGGGGTCGGTCTCTTCTCCCAGGTCACAGATGATAGGACAGGGGGTAATGGCCTCAAGTTGTGCCAGGGGAGGTTCAGGTTAGATATTAGGAAATATTTCTTTCCTGAAAGGGTTGTCAGGCCTTGGAATGTGCTGCCCAGGAAGGTGGTTGAGGCACCATCCCTGGAGGT
>BJBW01003216.1:0-13609 GCA_004320125.1 Scolopax mira | reverse complement strand
AACAATATGCTGTTAATTTCAGAGTTTCGTTAGTTAGAAGAGGCCCAATTGGAAAAGTAAAATTACTGAATAGAAAATTAGTTCTGTTTTACCTCAAACCAGGACAGATGGGATTAACAGAGTGATGGTTATTTGTATGACAAAGTGATATAAGGATGAAGATAAAAGGCCAGAAGCTCAAGAGAGAAGTTGGGGATGGAGGGTGGTGGGAGAAAAAGAAAAGTGTGAAAGAAGGGAAGAGGTGGCAGGGGTAAGGGAGTTGAGAGGTTGCTACAACTTGAAAAAGGCATTGGAAATGCTACTATAGCAGATGAAGGAGGGTATCAAGGGGAAATATTTTGCTTTTTCAGAAGTTTTGAAGAACTGCACTAATAAAGTAAGGTGAGCACGCAAGGTCAAGGAGGCCAAAAATGAGCAATGAGACCGATTTACTCTTCTGACAGATACATGACTCTCCACCTGCCGTGGCCCAGATGTGGGACAAAGACCCTGCAATAAGAAGCATAAGATAAATAGCAGTGCAGAAAGGCTGTAAATTACAAAGGATCTATTTCTCTGACATAAATAAAGTTTCTTTAACCTCAGTTTCCCCATGAGTCAGCATTTCCAGCTGGAAATGATTTACACACACACACAAAAGAGGTATAGAGACCTGACTGCCAGTACTGAATTTAAATTTAAGAAAACCTGTACTTAACTAGGAAGGATGGGGTAAGATACAACAATTCTGTAGTTAAACAGGGCTATGTAGTCATTAGTCTAGGAGCAGGGCAAAATTCAGAGTGTGTTGTTTCCCAAATTATGGTTCCAAACTTCCTGACTTCAAGGAGATTTTCTGCTCATTCTGCTTCTATCAAAGGTAAGGTCTGTTTTAAGCTGCACTCTCAAGGGACTGTACTTTCCCATGCTCATATAGATTTACCCTCCTTTGCAGGAGTGTGGAGTGATGACACTTGCCTATTAACCCATGAACTTGGCATGGGGACTGACCTCCACCCTGCTACCACTTAACTAATCCAATTTTATCTCATTTGCACATATAATTTGCTGCCAAGGTGACATTATTGAGTGCTCATGATGATTAGGACATGTTGTTTAGGGCAAGAGAAAAAGAGTGAAGATGGGTTGGAAATCTGAGCCTGGAGATAAGGGAGGTAGAAGGGACGATGAAATAAACCATAGATGGTTGTGGGGTAGGGCTTCTTTGGTCTCTTTGGTTGAGATGCCTGTAGGCTGTAAATCCATGTAAGTCAAAGTACTTGTATAATTTCCACAGCCTGTTTTTAGAAGTCTTGCAAGAGGTTTGGTTTTTTGCCTACATTTTGCTATGTAGGTTTTATTTTTTTGGTTGTATTTTTCCTTGCTTGTTTTTATTCTTCAAAATTGGAAAAGGACCAGTGCCGCTCCCCCAGGCCACTGACTGTCCCAGGACCAGTTCAGACTGAATGTGTAATCAAATTGTTTTTTCTAAGACTTGTACTCAAAGATCTCTTTTACTTAATATATTGCAACCATAAAAGCCTTGACTATTTTGGGTCATCCTTATGCATAGCCAGCTTTCTCATCTTTGTACTTCTTGTACATCCCACCATAACCTGGTGTGGAAATGCTTTCAGCAGCAATACTACTCTCTGATGCTCAGACAGTCCTGGGAAGCCCAAGGCTGCAGACCCCTGAGTGTGGCTGTGGTGGCATCTCTTCTTTGTGTGTCAAGCTGGAATCTTGCTCAGATGCAACTCAAGGATGTCCAAAATATGAACCATATGTTGAACCATAACTGGTTCACTGGCTTGCCTTAGGAAGATGCACGATGATAGACAAAGAGGTACTGCCTTAAAGAGGACAATACCTGCAGTAGGGTCAGTGACTGGTGGGAAGCTTCTCTGCTGAAGCACTGTTTATGACTGGGCTTATCTGGGCGAGGAAGGAATGAGCATGCTCTTTCAAGCATTGACTAGCCGATGGCCCAGCTGTGGTAACCTTCCACATCCATGTTCCTAGACAGTTGTTACTGCAAAATAAAACATGTGATTTTGCTCTACATCCATTTGTCTTAAAGGCAATGTTTTCCTGTTCATTGTGTTTAATCTCTCTCTATATATATATTTAATATCTTTCAGAAACCAAATCCATGTTTCAGCCTCAATGGTCCCAACTAACAGAAAGCTTCAGAGAAATTTCAGCTCACATTACACCCGTGCTGCTGCGGTTGGGAATGGCAGGAGGTCAAGACAAGCAAACAGGACATGGAGAACTCATAGGAACCACTGGGCTTGAACCTCTCAGTGCAGTCTCCACAGTTGTCACAAACCAGTTACTTCTCACAACTCATGTTCACAGCCCTGGTAAGTCCCAGGCACTTCTTCTGGGAAAGTGCTCTCCTGGAAGAGGGAAAAGGGAGGGTACAAGGACCAGAAAGGCTAAGATTGGCCTGCTATTTTTGTATCACTTTGAGCTATAAAAATGAATGGAGAAAAATGCTTATTTCAAAATGCTGATAAGTCCCAATGGTTTTCTGTATTTCTCTTCATTTTACAACATTAACTGTGGGAACTTTTAGTGAGTCTTTTTATGAAGACCTATTTTGGTGTGTGTGGAAGTTGTTAAGCCTCCCACAAAGGGATTTTATTGTTTTAATTATAAACAGGTAATGGAGTCTATGTAAAAATTACTTTTTGACTTTGCAATAAAACCCATTTCCCCCAAGGTAAGGTCTCCATAAAGAGAGAATTACACAGGAGGGAATGGAGAAATCAGCTCTGAAATCATGAGGTGTCTACGCAACAGCAGCTTTTGAGAAGGCCTAGGGATCCATCGACCTTAGTCTGCGCATCTCTCTGTCTGCTGCAGGCCAAGGAAACCGTGGAGGGCAATGGGAGATTGCAGAGTTGCCCAGGCTGTCTCACTGCCTTGCAGCCTCAGGACTTCTTCAACTTTGTTAATGGTCATATATGGGCCACCAAAACTCACAGCTGGAGACTGACACACAGCAGAGGGATGTAACATCTCAGATTCTTTCCTTTGGGCTGCACAATGAGTGTTGTGGTTGGAAAAATTCACTGGTTTTGGGGTTTTTTTTTCTTTTTGGATAGTATTTCTAGACTAATCCAGCCTGGCTTTCTTTGCTGGGCTTTGCCCACTCTGCAGCAGGTGTCACTTGAATCACCAAGGAGAAAGCGCCTTTTTTGGAAAAGCTTTACCTTTCAGTGGTTTTCATCGCAAAGTAATAAGACTTTTCTTCTAGCCCTGTTCTGAAGAGGCTGGTCAAGCTTTGAGCTGTCAGTCCAGCTAAGGGCAGTAGCCACAGCCACCCTTTTCCCTGTCTTGAAGCGAAAACAGCGTTTTGCCTCCTGATGTGAAATGAATATCTTTCTGATCATTAGAGAAGGTATTTTCTTGGCACTAAGACTCTATGCTGGCATTCAGAGCTGAAATCAGCTGTGCTGGTTCTACAGACTTCTTATGACCTTGAACAAGTCACTTAATTTTCCTTTGCCTCCTCATTTCTCCCTTCTTCCTTCCTTCTTCTTTTCCTTCCTGTCCACAAGGAGGTCAAGTCTTTGATGAATGGGTTGTCTTTTAGCATAAGGCCAAGTGATCCAAAGAGACTGAGTTACTGTGACTTAATGAGTTAATTACATCACTTGTCTGTCAGCGAGAACTGACTGTACATGTGTTCTTAGCTGCCTCCTGCTAGGAAATACAGCACGTTGCTTTAAAACATTATTAATAGAATTACTCCAGCCAAGCATTTACTGCATTTGAAATTAGGAAAGAGGAAAGGCTCCTGGAAGCAAAAGCTCTGAAATAAAAACATTTATAGAAAGCATGGAATATCTTTTTTCCAGAACTCAACACTGGTGTCCAAACACGCTCGTGTCCCCGTTGCCGCAGAAGTCATCGGGACAATAGCAGAACCTTGTCTTGCAGCAAGACATCTCTAAGGGGACATCAGGTGAGTCGTGCTCTTGGGCCAGCTGGGTACAAGCAGCAACACCAGCAATTCCATGACAAAACCAGACAAGTGGCTGGAAACTGGTCAAGTGGTGACCCTATCAGAGAGATGAGCCAGCCCCGTGCTGATGGGCTGTTGGCAGCACTGGCAGTGTCACCAATGGCTACCATGTGAGGGGCACTGTGGTGAGACCTCAGGCTCCTTGCAGGCCTCTGGGTATTAGTATAGTGATCTAGTCCAGATCAGCTATCAAAGTGGCTAGTTATTTGATGAAGTTAATACACAGTTGGTCAATATAAGTTTTAATTGCTGCCTTTGAGCTGGGAGACTGTGAAAGAAAGAGCTGAAGAGGCAAAAAAGCACAGCACTGAAAACTGCAATTTGCTGTCTTTTACGTCTCCCTGTATATCATTTATAAGGATATATAGACTGTTATGGCTCATCTGTATCCCTCTAATCATTAATGAGTTGCCTTTCATGCCCTAAATTTAAAGTTGTAAAAGTAAAGTGTGTTTTCTACTGCAGGTCCACTTTAGTTCTTTATACAAATGTCCTGGTGCCCTTTATAATGTATTTGTTATAAATCTTGAAAGCATTATTTGTTTTGTTTTTCTATCTAAATGCAGTGTTGAGTGGAAACAGCCTCATTATCTCCCTATTTCTAAAGAGAATTTGCAGTCTTTGAAAGGTGCTATATTAACAGCCCTAGAGATAGAAATCCCTGTACATACAGATGCGGCGCAGCACGGGCAGGCAAATCAAGGCTCCTCCTTCCTTTCTGTTGTGCTTTAAATGATGAATGAGCCATACTTCATTTAGCTATACCGAGTTGCGGGTTCAGCAGCAAGCAGGTTCCATTCACACCTTCTCCTTTCCCTTGCTAAAAACAGTGCCAGATGAAAGATTTTACAAAATCTAGGGAAACAAAACTTAGCTTTCCATAAACTAAGTTTCCTCCCTTTTTGGACTTTGAGACAGCTTGTAACAAGCTGGGCCTTGTTCTCTTATTTGTAATTATCATATTGATCACAGTAGTATCTGAATGTGAACTGAGTCCCCACTGTAGTAGACTCTTGAATTTTTTGAGTTCTTATCCTGAAGGTGTTTTTGTGGCTGTCTCTGATCCTTCCTTGCTTTCCTGCATTTTGCTTTAAAAACTCTCCAGTAAGCTCCAGTCCCACCAGTGAGCGTCCATAACCCTGCTGCAATGTCTCTTTCTTCTCTTTCTGCAGGAGCATGGGTGGTGCTTCAGTTGGCTGAAATTTCACTGCAACTGTCTAAAGTCAGGGTGTACAATTTAATTTCAAGGAGTTTAACTCAATTTATGTCAATATTTCAAACAGTACCAGGAAAGTAAGGTTGGTTGCCCAAGATTTCTACAATCTATCCCAGAATTTAAGTGCCACATTGAGGTCTGTAACCTTTTGTAATACCTTTTCTCCCTTTTTCAGAATTTCTCCGTAGTACGTTGTCGGCCCTGACTCCTCAGGATAGAAGACATGAGACAGCCCTGGTGACATCCCTGTGATGCCTCACAAGATAAAAAAGCAGGGTAGTTCACTGAGAAACTCCCTTGGGAAGCAGGTGGATATGCAGTTGCTTCTCATATCCCAGATTTCTTCATAAAAAACTTTGTGAAAAATCTGCTATCAAAAGAAGTGTTAGTGAGTGGGAAAACAGAGAGCAATAAGTAGATGAAGTTTAAGGAATGAGACCATTTTAACTTTCTCCTCTGCTAAGACGTGCCTTTTCTTATGCAGGAGAGGCTCTGGCAGCCCAGCTACATCTTCTTGGCACGATAAGGATTGCTTTAAGCCCCTGAGCCTCCATAAAGCCTTTCTAGGATTCCTTATGGTTGTCTATTTAGATGGAACTGATAGCTAATTTCCCTGCACACACCCATGTGCACACACACACGGCCTCTTTCTTGATCCTCCACTTCTTCAGAGACCCTTTATAAGTACGTTTCAGGTATCATTCAAAGTCCTTTGAAACCAAGGAGGGCCTTTCTTTTGTCTTTGTTGGGCTTCAGCCATAGGGCTTATCCTCATTTTAAAGCAGGCTGCTTCTTAAGAAATTCATTTGAAGATTCTCAGAAAAGGTTAAAATATGTTTACAGCTCAGACCTCTGCCTGGGAGGTACAATATGACCATTTATCAGCATCAATTCCATGTTACAGATGTTTAAGGGGTTAAAAAGCAGTAAGTGATTTTTCTAAAAAATCCTGTAACAAAGTCCATTTCAACAAACCATTAATTAATATGTTTAAATCTTACTAATCTCACTGGGAATCCACTGTGTGTTTTACTGAATCATAGCCAAAACACAGACCTCCCACTTACCCACTAGAAAGGGCTGGATTTTTTTTTTTCCCTCCTCCAACGCATCTACAAGAGGCTTTAAAAACTTAGTTGTAAGTGTGGAAGGTCTTGTGTCACCGAGTCATGTTGCTGGAATCCATTTTCAGAAGAGCACTCCCCTTCCATGTAGTCTCTTAAACTTAGTGAAGGCATGGTGTGCTTTTCCTCTCATTTTCTGTCATCTTTTCTGGTCTGCCAAAGCGTTAGCCCCGCGATCCTCTTTGCACAACTCCTTTGATTCAAAGAAATGCGGGTGGATTGTTGCTTGACTTGAAGGGCTGGGTGAGCAGTGGGAGAGAAGGACCCTTCACCTCTCCCTGGGGACTGTTTGTACCATGGCAAAGGGCTCCAGCACCTTGAAAAACATTTTGTACCAGACAGTATTTCTGTCACCAAAATGGACTTACCTGTTTTGATCTTGGCAATTAAGCATCACAGGGGGTTTGTGTAGGTATCATCAAAAAATAAGTCTTGATGGGGAAAAAAATGCTCCAAGTGGATGTTTTCCTTTGTCCTCCATCTGCCAACCTTCCTGCTGATAGCAACCCAGCTACTCGAGAGTCCTCTCTCTCACAGACAGAGGATGGCCCAAAAACCCTGCTAATAAGGTCTATTCAGAGGCAAATCTTTTTTTATTTGGAATTATGCCATCTGTCCCTCTCTCTTTGTTGTTCTGAGGGAAGCTAACCACATGCATAGAAGTGAAGTAAATAGTTTATCTGTTCCAGCCCTTATATCCAGATAGATCCCCAAGTGAGATTTTTTTCGTCAGACAGGAGACTGAGTGCTAGGCTTTTTTTTCTTAATCTTCCTCTTACCTTTCAAATCACCTGACATCCAAAGCAAAACATATCTTTCATAAAAAATGGACGTTTAAAACTAATGGGCATAATCTTTTAAAAAGCAATTGCCAGAGACTGATGAATGGTGCACCAGATAGGGAAGTTTTTCACAGCTTTGGAGCTAGTGGGTTGTAGACATTGGCAAATACTGACTTTTTAAATTACAGCTACTATAGTTCAAAAGAGACAGATGGCTTTATTTATGAAAAGGGATTTAAGGACCACACACAGAAGACTCCATAGAAAGACAATGTGTTGTCGGAGACCATATATCATAAAAAGTGATATTTAAAACAGTTCAAATTTCAATTCCCTTTTCCTCATTGCCAGCCAAATTTGATACATCTGTTTTTTAAAACCCAGGAATATTTGTGCCTCAATTTTCTGTAGCCGAATAAAAACAAACACAAAAGAAGAGGAATTTTTGAGAGGTCACCTTCAGAGCTGGAGGTATTGTAGAGTTTGCCTTGTGCCTGATTCAAACCCTTTCAACCTCATTTCTGTTAATGCCAGCATGCTCCTCTCTCTTGTTATCTCTTTCAATACCCACCACTCAATACCCATTTCTATTCAATACGCATTGTGTCAAACACTGGAGACTGGAGACACAAAGACAATACTTTGACTTGTTTCCAGATTCTTCTTATGCGACATTCAGGGTACATGGAGCACAGAATTCCTGGGTAGAAAGGTTGCGGTGACACTTTGACAGTATTGTTCTTGGCCATTACCACTTTAAAATACAAATTTAATTGTAGGTTTAGATGGACCAGAGTTACCAACATTCCAGTTGCTGTTTTTCAGCAGAACTAGGAGCAGTAATGGGTAACAAGATGTGCTGTTGGGAGCAGAGGAAGGGTAAAGCCATTCTTGTTAAGAAGAAGCTGCCCAGTGACATATCATTCAGGAGAGGTCAGAAACAGGTACAGAATGGTGTAGACATAGATAGCTTTTTCATTATCTGTAAAACATCCAGAGCTGCATCTGGTTGGACAGATTTAAATGTGAAAGAGCACCATGAGAGAGCAGCTTCCATGTGGAGAGGTGGGAGATGTGATAGTACAGTGATGGGCAGCAATATATATACCTGTGCAGTATACCTGTGCTTGACTTCAAATGAGGATCAAGTCATAGCCCAGAATGATACATAGCAGCTCTAAGGGGACAAACTCTTCATAGGGGAAGATATTCCTCTTCTGCTGCTGTTATTTTCTTTCCCAGCTTTCAGAATAACTCCAACTGTCCCTTTCCTGTCAGTATAGCATATGTCTCCTCTGCTCTGCTGTTATCTGAACAGAATACAGAATGGAAGCATTTTCCAGAAAGCAGAACAAATATTAAGACATGTAGAAGTGCAGAACTCAGGGAAAAAATATCCCAGTAGTTACTTGGCTCTACTGATACAGTGTGGCAGCAAAAATATTCATCAAGTCCAGACTGCTCCAAACAAGGAGGCAAATTCCAAACCTTTAGTTACACAAGGTGAGTCGTTTATATGTCTTGCAGCCTTCATATGTCAGTATTACTTCTACTTTTGCTTAGTTTGGTGCCTACATCTCCTGGAAAGCTGGGAGTCCATGCCTCTGAGTCTCTGGCACTCATGTGGCCATTTGTGGTTGTTTGAATGTCCAAGATCATTTGTGTAGGTTGTATTTTGTTCTCTAGAGTGTGGGAACAACATTGAGGTAGTGGTATGAGTCTTGCAGAGGACACCAAGGTAGTCCCTGAGCAACATGCACTGATTTGAGCTGCTTTGAGCAGGGTGCTGGACCTCCAGAGCTCCCTTCCAGCCCGTGTGTCAATGTGAAATGCAGCATATGTCAGGGGCTGAATTTTTGCCAGCCAGCTGTCCTTGAAGAGCATACACCAACACAAGAAAAGCTGTTGCAGTTCTGCTGGTAACCTGTTCCAGATAAGGAGGGCTAATTTTCTCATCCTAACCCAATGTACTCCTGTCAGCCACGCACAGAACTACCTTAAGCCATAATTTTACAGCTTTTTCCCATGTCACCTGGCAGATATGTCTTAAAGAAAATCTCTACAGAGCAGACACTGGAGCTTCTGTGCTAGCTGAACCCTCAGTCTCCTAATAGCAAAGGAGTTATGAATGTCCTGATAGTGACATGGTAGCCACCACTGCACATTCGTGCAGATCCTGGAGAAACCATCGCATGACCATTGGCTGTAGTTATGTATTCTTCAAGCTGTGGTTGTAGCTGGAGCCACCATCCACAGGCAGTTCCTGGGGCTAAGTGAAGACCTGGTTCTGGCTTGCTGGCTGCTCCAATAATGTTTGCATTTGTGGGTTTGAGCTGGAAGTTCTTAATTCTCAAACTCCCGCTTTCCATACAGTTAGCACGACAGAAGGGCTGCAGCCACCTTAGGGTAATGACAGACAGACATACCCATAGTGTCTGCTGCTAATTAAAGAGCACTTAGGAAGTCCTGGCCTGAATGGTTATTATTCTGTAAGAAAGTAGAATTAATACGTGGATCTCCCTACTGGAAAACAAGATTCAATGCCACAGGGACAGACCACAAGCTGCAAGCTACTGTGAAAGGAAAGGTCTGTTGTGTTTGACATTCTGTAATCTTTAAATAAAGCATAATTTAGGCACTTTGACCTGTTACTACTTTAACATTAAGACCAATATCACTACTGTCACTAAATGCAGCTGGGTATAAAGGCAGTGACATGAAATTGCAGGAGAAGAGTGTAATATAGTTTAATTTCGTGAAAAAATTAAGGGGGGGTGAGGAATCTATTTATTTTAGGATTATGAAATTGCAGTGGTTTTTGCTTTTGCTTTTTTTTCCCCAAAACAAAATTCCAGCAGAAGGGCATAAATGAAGAAAAGTGGCTAACTCTAGCATTCTGAAATTAGCGCTGAAGCTTTCTGACGTAGCTTGTCATTACCCTGAAGCCATCCAAAGCAAGAAAAAATGGAAGTATTAAGTGAAGATGCCATTGAAACAAACCATTCAGTTATAACGGCTAAAATCCAGTGTGATTTCATTGGCCCTTATGCATTTTTATTTTGCTACTCATTTCTCATTATTCTAGACGTAGCTTTTCAGAGAGGGAAAACAGATGTATGGAGAACCTACTGACTTGTGTCTGGAATTTAGATGTTGTATATGTATTACTATGTTGCACGGATTTATTATATGCTAATAAATAATTTAATAAAATCCTATATTTATATACCACCTTTCTATTCCCAGAGATTCCAAAGCACTTTGAAAACAGAAGGACTTAATTGTCTTCTCACTTTGCTTTTATGCACTTTTGTCTTCAGGGGGATTACTCTTGATTTATGCTAAAAATATAGAAGAATTGGTTATCTTCCCTCTGGACCACAGCTAAGCGGAACCACAGCAATTATGAACAATCACTTAGAAGCATGATAAGCCTTTTAGGGCAGAGAATGAAAATGATGTTTTTTGGCTTAATGGAAAAGAGAATGCTATAAAAACCAGAATATTCTAAGCCACAACTGGAGTTTAATTAGGAGATGTAGCCCAGAACAGTTTTGTTTCAAAGCATCTCTTACTCTTAAGTGACCAACCTTGAGTTAATGTTTCATGAGAACAAGGGCACTTTTGATATAGTATGGGAATATCAGTTTGGTTTTTGCAGTTGCTCACAGTTGTCATCCTGTGTTTGTGGGGTCCCACTGCAGCTGTCCCTCCCTCTGTGGGTAATGCCTACATGGGGCATAAGTCCCTGTGAAACAGTCTTTGAAAACAATATTACATTTTTTGTCATTGATCTATGAAGTCTGTATGATCTAAAATGTGTACTGGAGAGATCGGTGTCCTCTGTAAAGAGGGACGTACGTATTGCAGTACTGAGAGCAGTGTCCTCAGCTGGCAAATGGACACCTTTTTTAGCAAAAAACTTTAAAAAAGCAAATTTCCATTTTTGCAAAAGCTGATGCTTTAACAATGTATGCTAAAGTATTCAATCCATGAGGAATTATCAATCAGAAATCAGAATATTCATAGAATCATAGAATCATCTGGGCCAGAAAGGACCTTCAAAGGTCATCTAGTCCGACCCCAACGTATTCTGATGTTTTAAAGTGTTTTACTGTTTTGAACTTTCCCTTTAAGTGATTTTTTTCTCCCACATGATCTGTTAAGTGGTACAGTGCAAATAACATTCAACCAAAAAAAAAATGGGGGGTGAAACCTAATTGGTCCTTCATGTTATTTAGATTTTCAGTCTTCCTAAAAATGAATATTTTTGGTTTGATTACAAGCATTTTTATTTTCTAACTCCTAAAAATCTGTAGTTGCCTCTCTAATGTGGAAATGCAATTGAAGTTCTGGTTTGATGTTTGACCTTCAGAACCAGGAGGAACTAATTCCTTCCCTCTCTGCCAACTCAACTGTGGCTGAGACACGGAAAAAAACCCCAAAAGAGTAATGTTTCTAGCAAAAGGATTTTGTTGACAAATTACATCATTGCTGCGGTTTAGAGCCAGAGCTTTGCCACCTTAATCGGGGTACATACATTGGTGAGAAGAACAGAGCAAGGAGGAGCTGCAAGTTTCAGTGTCTTCAGCTGGTCTCCAGGTTGTCTCTACCATTGCCTCAGTTCTGCTATGGGCTGTTTTGATTTTCTCAGGATGGAAATGTAGGCAGCATGACAAAGATTTTCAAAAATGGATAGAGCTGCTGAGGACAAATGGAGTAACTGTATTCCTGTGGGAAGATCCTGCGTTTCCTCGCTTGTGCAGTTTTTGTACTGAGCAGTATTTGTCCTAGAGAGTTGTATTAATTCATAAGATTAGGTAAGTACAGACACAAACTTCAGAATAGCTTTTTTTTTTTTCTTTTGCTATTAATAAAGGACATTGATGCTTTCAGGGCCACCAGGACTGGATCTGCCCCTTGCCCTGCAGAGAGCTGTTATCAATTACTGCATATTCAAAACCTATTGAGCTGGGCTGAGATACCCACACAAAATAATATAGATAGAGGCATATTAGGTTTTCCCTGTGTAGCCCTTCACATCTGAACAGCTTCCCTGTGTGCCCAGCCCCGGCTTTTGCTGTAAGGCCCCAGGTCTTGAAATAATTTTGTCCAGGCAGCCATATGTCCAGCAAAGAAACAGAAAAGATTTCAAAATGGGAATTACATCTTCTCTGAGGAAATTACTAACAATCTTTGAAAGTTTACAGCACAACAAATGAGAGCAAGTGGGTAAGGGCAAAGTGCACTGGCTATTTTAAAAATATACTTGTTTTTTCTAAAGACTGAAGTGGTGCTTTAGAGAGAAATAAAACGAGGTTGAGGAAGCAGTAATAAACCAGGACGGTTGTGCAAGTGAGCGGTTGCCTTCCCAAGGGAGCACTTACAAGCCCTACTGATGTGTGACAGAACTCCTTATCGCTCAGTGCTACCAGCTCTTGTAATAAAAGTGGCCTTGTAATGGCTGGATGGGAGCTCCTGGCTGGGGCAGGCACTGCTCTCCTGGGAGAGGATTTGCCTTGGACCTTTCTAGGTCCAAGTCTTGGTTTAAGTTTGAGTCTTCCTACTTGCTGTTTATTGATCTCCAAGGAGAAGACTCCGCTTGGGGTATCAAGGGTCTTTTCTCACTGCCAGCTAGTTAAATGGCACAGGGCAAGTGATAAATATGAACAGAAGAAAGAGGCTTTAATGAGTGTTTCACACATGAAATGTGATGATTCTTCATGAGTGAAAGGGATGCTTGTCTCAACTGAATAATTCTTGAACCTCTGGTGCTGCACTGTTTCGTGTCAGACGTACCCACAGTGTTCAGAGGTGAGTTCTTAGAAGTGGCCTGGAAACTAAATGGGCTGCAATAGCATCCTTGACAACAAGAGGTAGCATTAAATACAAACTGAACTTGCTCTCAGGAAGCATTTACATATGAATTCTGCCCAAATTTATTTCACGGCACAATAAAGAATCTCATCTTTTTCCGTGCTGATCATCGGAATTTAAAAAATGGTTAGACATATTGAACTGCTGTTTTTCCTGAACATACCTGCTTGATACCTGTGGGTGTCAAATCAAACTGGCTTGTTCCAGGCAACTCAGCTTCCTATGTATTTCATGTAGCTGGGAAAGATAAATTTGTTATAATCATGCTCAGAGGTATTATTTTCTCATCTTTGTCACAGAAATGACCAAGAATGGCAAAGAAGTCTTGAGGTCTGGAGCCTGCATGAGAGATGTCTCCAAACTCTGTGTAAGTCCCTGGTCTGGCATCTGCTTCAAGCCAGTTCTTTGATGCTGAGAGCACATAGACATGTCCACGTAGCCCAGGCAGGTGTGTCTCTCCCTCTCCATTAACTGCTGAAGGAGCCTTGGTGAATGAAGCAAACTGTTTAAGTGGCTGTGCTGGGTCTGGTGGGGAAAGGGTTAATAGTTCCCAGGCCCTAGCAGGGACACAGGTATTCCATCCCATTTAAGCCAC
>BJBW01003215.1:41337-55334 GCA_004320125.1 Scolopax mira | reverse complement strand
ATTTTCATTAAAGCAGTTTAGTTTTTTCTAAACTCAGAGTTTTTTTTCTTTTCCCCCTTCCTCTCTTCTCTTTTCCTTAAGGGAGGGGAAGGAGGAGCCATCTGTCATTCTGGTTGGTCAATTCGGTCAAAACCACGACACAGCCAAAGCTCTCTATGTAGCCAGGCTGGCCTTCCTCCCTGTCAGGGAGGAATTCCCATCACCTTGTTTTACAGGACTTGGGGATGACTTTATCCTGTGCATTTGAGAGTTCCTCCTTGAAGTATGACCAGCCTTCCTCTCAGGAAGACTCAGCCCTCAGGACTGTCTTCCAAAGAACACTCTACACCATTCTCCTAAACAGGCCAAAGTCTGCTTTACGGAAGTCCAAGGTGGCCATTCTGCTGGCTCTCTGTCTTGTTTCTGCAAGAATTTAAAACTCTATGATTTCGTGATCACTCTGCCCAAGACGACCTTCAAACTTTACATCCCCCACGAGACCATCTCTGTTAACAAACAGCAGGTCTAGTAGGGTGCTTTCCCTGTTTGGTTTGATCAGCTGTGTTAGGAAGTTATTTTACACACACTCTAGGAACCTCCAGGATTGTTCCCTCTCTCCTGTGTTGTACTTCCAGCAGATATCTGGGAAATTGAAGTCCCCCACATGAAAAAGGGTGAATGACTGTGAGAGTTCTGTCAGTTCCTGATAGAATATTTAATCAGCTACTACATCCTGGTCTGGGGGTCTGTAATGAAGTCCCACCACGATATCTGCCTTGTTGGCCTTCCCCTTGATTCTAACCCATAAACACTCTGCCTTGTAATTTCCATTATTAAGTTCTATGCATTCAAATGTGTCTGTAACATAGAGGACCGCCCCACCACCTCTCCTTCCTTGTCTATCCCTTCTGAAGAGTTGGTAGCCATCAATAACAGCACTCAAGCTGTGTAGGTCTTCCCACAATGTTTCTGTGATGGCAACAATATCATAGTTTTCTTACTATACAATGGCCTCCAGCTCCTCCTGTTTGTTGCCCATGTCTCACCCAGTTCCCTGTCACATATATCTCCATTACCTTTTCTACTGGTTTTACTAACAGCAATAGCTGTTTGGTCTTAATTTGTCCTGAATTTGGAGTACAGTTTATCTCAGTTTGAGAAAATGGTGTTTGGACACGATAGACATCCATTGAATTTGTATGTTTATAATTTATCTGCCTGTTTTGAAAATTTTAGGGCCTTCTCCAAATATCATAACAGCAAAGCAGGGCTAAGATCTTAATTTCTGTGCTATTATATAGCTTTTTTCCATTTTCTTAGAAATATGAAATTTCAGCTATAAATTGGTTTTATTCAATTTCACCTCAATTGCTTTGTCATCCTAATTTGATTAGTTAAATGCTACACATTGAGTACTTATTTGTAGTTATTTGCGTTTCCAGTTTTAACAGCACTCACATCTGAACTATTTGAAGGGCGACAGAAGTAAATCTGGAACAAATTACAGGCTTTAATGAGATATTTACACAGTTCATTGCTAAGTTTCCGGGTCATTGCTGTTTTTAGCTTGATTCTAAAATTGGATAAAATCCGATTAGCTAACAGCAATCTAGAGGAATGTAAGAGATATGTACCCTGTTTCAAAAAGCAAAACAAATAATAACCCTTCCAACCCATCTAATTTGAAGAAGAGATTCTTTAAACATCAAACCATTAGTCTACAATCGTATAATGCATGTTTGTGTTCTGTTTGCCTGTGGTCACAGAACAGATGCCTTGAAAAACTCTTTAGTGGTGGGAACCAAAAGCACAGTGAGCAAGTACCTGGACACAACTGAATTGCAAATAAGAAAAACGCTGCATGAGACCATTGCACCAAGTGGCGGTTCAGCTGTTAGTCTATGAGCTAAAACAGTACAAACCAAAGGCAGAATTGCATAATTATGCGTCTGATACAGTGTACCAAGCTAGAATAGGACTGACTTGGTATTAGTAAAACTTTATTTGTTAGTAAGATACTTACTACTGTGAGCATAATGTTGCAAAATACATGCAACAAAGTTATTATCATGTGTGTGTCCGCTCCTATTCTGCTTGCAGAATAAATGCATATCTTTTCTATTGCACATTGTCAAGCATGCATCATCAGGTTTCTTAAACCTCTTCTAAGAACTGCTTATTTTCCCCCTCCTGATTGGTTCCATGTTCGATCAAGTTCAGTCACCTCTGAACTGCTAAGCCTGAGGGCTTAGCATGAGTTATGAGTCCCATCCTGTTTGTATATGTTTGTACAGCCGAAGTTTGAAGCCGTACAGTGAGTTTTGCTTCGAATTTCAATTCCGTGCGACCGCAGCACCTGAAGGAAAGCTCTGTGGGAGCCGCCCCAGGCGGGAGGTGTGGCCTCCTCATCCCGGCCTCGCCTCAGCGCTGCAGGGACCCCGCCTGGCCCCGGCCCCTCGGCTGGGTCCTGCCATCCCCAGGACAAGCCGCGGGATCACTCTGTCTGGCGACCCTTCCGCCATCAGCCAGGGGTGGCCAGCGCGAGGAGCCACCTGAGAACGGGCGGCGACCCCAGCCTTCGCAGGGCACCATCCTCGGCCGAAGGAGAGGGACGGTTTACCTCAGGTCGCAAGACAGAGACACACACACCCCCCACACACACCCCCGCGAGCAGGAACGGGCCGCCACCACCGAACCGCAGAGAAAGAGCCCAAGCACCCACCGTCTGACCACCCATCTCTGAGGGGCCGAGTACCCGGATGCAGCCGCCCCGCCCCCGCTCCGCCCCCTCAGCCCCCCCGCCTCCCACGTGCGTGCGGCGGCCGCAGAGCGCCCGCGCGCCCGTCCTCCCTGCCCGTTGGGCCAACCGCCGGGGCGCGTGCCCGAGGGCGGTCCCGGCCGCAGAGCTCGCGAGAGGACATGTCCGCGGCGGCAGCGGCGGCGAGCGAGGGTGAGCGGGCGGCGGAGTGCGGGCGGGGAGGGAGGGACAGAGAGGGGACGGGCGGACAGTGTCGCCGCTGCTCGGCCGGGCTCCTCCACGCGGGGTCCGCGGGGGGGAGCGCGTGTCACGTGACGGCGGGCGCGGCGGTAGCGGCTGCGCCCCCGGCGCGGTGGGGTCGGGCGGGCCAGTGGGAAGGGGACGCCCCTAGGCAGGCTGCCGCACGGCGCTGCCGGCGGGAGGCCGCCCGCCCCGGGCAGAACCCTCTCACGGGAGCGGCGGTGTGTGGGAGTGCGCCTGGCCCCGCGCCGGCCGCCCCCTCCCAGGGGGGAGGGCGGGATCCCCAGCTGGCCGGCTCCCGGAGTGCGGCGGCGGCGGAGTCCCCTCAGCCCTGCCCGGCCGGCTTTAGGGCTCCCCACCCTGCCGGGCCCTAGGCGGTCCCGGGAGCGCTGCCCGGCTCGGCTGCTGCCCCCTCCGCTGATAGATTTTCCTTCTGTTCCGCTGCGGTTACAGATTTATTTATTTTATTATTATTTGTCAGTAAGGCACGCAAACTTCTAGGTGAGGTGCGGGGCCTTGCGGGCAGAAAGGCACAACTGCAGGGCCTGGCCTTAAGAACCCGTGGAGTGTGAGGAGAGTTTTTCCTCCCTCAGAGCAGGGACGTTGGGACCCCCGGCCCCGATCACCCAAATCCTGCAGCGGGGTCACCGACATGTTAAAAGAGTTCGGAGCAGAGGCTGTTACAGGGTTTGGTTCGTTATTTGTGAAACACGTAGGTTTTTAGATGGTACTTGGTTAATCAGCTTTGTCGGTAAAATAGCACGTGTGCCTGCAGCAGTCATACAGACCGGTGTATCACCGGATTGAGGCTTGTGAATGGCTTTGTTGGCAGGAGGGAGCAGTGCTGCAGTGCCTTCCTTTCACATGGGTCAGCAAACACATTTGCCTTTTTTCCGATTATGCATTCTTTTGCATTGTTTTCTAAGTATGCAGTGCAGAAAAGTGCTGTTGCGCTGTCTCAGGGCAGTCGAGGGAGATAACACTTGGATTCATGGCTGCAGCGGGCAATGGAACAGAAATAAAAATCTACAGGATTTAAAATAAAATAAAGTTATAATTCATAAAATAAGTATCAGAAACTTATATTTTCATGTGTATTTCACAAGGAGCCCCGTGAAGTCTTGTAACTTTGCTGTCAATATGTCTGAAAGATTTAGATGAATATCAGTCAGCTTTTAAGAAAAAAAAAAAGAGCCCAGCTTACAGTGTCCGGTGCGTACGGCATGCTCTCAAGGAGGTGTTTATCGGAAGGTGATTGCACTGCTTCTTCACACTACATCTTTTCCTTTGTGATGGAAAGATGCCTAGGTTTTGAATTAAGTGATGTTTTAAAGCTCTCAGCAAAGGCACAGCTGGCATTTAATAAGATTATTTTCTTAATGTTTGGCATTTTATCTAGTTCCTTCCTGGTTTTCTTTCCTGTGCAATTAGTTAGGATAAATTATGATTTTTGTGGTATACCTTGTATTTAAAACTTGACAGAGTGTTGTCTGGTAATCACAGACAAAAACATCTGGAAGCTGAAATTCCTTAGTACATTATTGCAAGAGCAGAGCAACTTTCACGATTTATCTGTATTTGGAGAAATGAGGAAAGCTGGACTGAAGATACAGGTGAATTTTTAGGAGTAGTCATACAGTAAAATCACTGTAATATTTACCATTTTAAATTTGTGGGATTCTTCGAGTTATTTACAAAAAAGCTTTAAAGGTGGAGGATAATGCGCAGATGTTCAGCCAAATCTAATGTATATATGAGTAAAATGTTCAATAAATTGGAGCCCTTGCTTGGTTTCTTAGAAATCAGTTTAGATAATTGATGAAAATATGAATTAATATGATATTGGGTAGGAATACTTAGTTGTTGCTTTGGTTTTTTGGTGTTTTGGTTTTTTTTTAAACAGCATTTAGATTACTGATTAAATAGTTGTTAGAAGAAAGTGGGAATACTTCTTTTTTAGACCCTTTGGGCATGGAAACCCTTAAAAGAAGAAAAGCCCCATCTGTTAGGATTCATCTCTCAGAGCAAAAGCAACATTGTGTGGCTGAGCAATGTATGGCACCTTTTAGGTGATACCTGTGGGTTCACAGCCAAAACTGGAAAACCGCATTAATGTTGTATGAAATGGCATTTAATAAATGCCAGCCTTTTGGTTTTTTTTTTTTTTTTAACCTTTTCTAAATTTAGTATCCAGTAGGTTTCCATTGACGTAATCATATGTGTCTGTATATGCATATATGTACACACATATTCTAAACTATATTGATAAATGCAATGTTGATGCCGGAACAAATACATTTGAGTTGTTGTCTTAGCAAAAAGCCAAAAATGTGGTTGTGAACACAGTTCCTTCAGGAACAGTTTCCTTTTTCTTTATAAAGGATCCTTCATATTGGAATCTATGGAAAAATAAAATATATTTCTGTCATTAAATTATAGTGCATTAAGTTATAGTGCATAGATATAATTGGCACTTAAACTACCAAGCTCTAAGAACTATAAAGCTCCTCCAAGCCCTTGAGTTAAGAGTGGGTGATGCACCTCTAGCACTGTTATTCTTGCCAGAGGTAGCTGGAAAGACAAATAATTAGTGTAGTAATTTGAGTAGTAATATGAAAGGTGCTAAAAATGAGCTTAGAGCACATTGAAATAAGTTCACTCTAAGGATTTTTAACCTTAGATGCTTTAACTTCACAAAACTGCAAAACCTGAGCAACTTGTATTCTTAAGGTTTTAATTTCTTAGGTGGAATAGAATATGTAACTTTAAAAATAAAGTATCCTTGTGACATTTTGGTGTTTCCTATCTTTACTTTTTAATTGACCACAAATGTGCTGAAACAGACACTATAGAAGGAGGCTAGAAATACAAGGTAAGTGCTATATCTTAAAATACATGCTTTTTAAAATAAAGTTGCTGTTTTGTAAAGCCAGTGCATGGTTTTAAATTATGGTGGTTTTATAATCCTGTTAAAATGGAAGGTGTTCCAAGAGAGATACCATTATACAAAGAGGAATTTGAGGGTATGGAATACCTACGTTACATAAGCCAAAAGCAAGTTATTGTGATTTTCTTTTTTTGCCATTTGATGTGATTTTTGATCTTTTAGAGTTTTGACTTCAACATTCTTATGCTGATTAAATAATATTTTCTCTTTTTTAAAAGATTGTCATGGTTATAGGCCTTCACAGATTACATTCAACTTTCTATAAACGTTAATAATTTTGATACTAGGAGATATAACTTTGGCTTATATAGCGTTTTGTTTATTTCAAACAGTTATTCTGCAGTGACTTGGGCTAATACCAGCATAGCATCAGAGCACCTAACAGCACAGCACTTCTGAACTATCACCAGAACCAATGTGGTTTTTGATTAAATAATCCCAGTTACAGATGAGGAGAGGAAACTTCATTCTCAAAGGGAGTAACTAAGAATGTTTAATAGCTGCTGATAGAATTTGATTTTGGCGTGTACTAGGAAGGAATTTGAGCAGCTTAGTAGAATAAGAAACTTGGGCTATGCAACTAAAACATTCTGAGTTTTGGAACTGTGTGTCTCTGATGTTTAGCTGGTACCAAAATGGTGAAAATCCTGATCCTGCCCCCTCTCTCCCTGTCTTATGTATGGGATAAAGAGCTTTGGGGGGGGTAGAATGGGTTGTTTTATTTTCAGACTAACTGAGAGCTTAAAGTCCCCTTGATAACTTCTACTGAGGCTCCTCTAAAATCAAACAGAGCATTGCCTTCACCTCTACAGAAAAAGCCAGACATTGCACACAACTTTTGTGGCTAAGAACTCTTCCAGACAACGAAGGAACAAGATGTACAGAACTTTCTGGATATGCACAGAAGGTGGTGTATGCCTAGAGCATTGATGTATTCCAGCAAACCCCAGAACTCTAGTGTTAGGCAAAAAATTAGCAACTGGAAAAAAGATAGGGGAGCTTCCTTTAACCTGAAGGTAGGGTGTGTTTTAGGGTTGCATTCAGGCTACATGAAGAAGAGCAGGTTTCATTGGACTTGGCAAACCAGTTCACTTCATGTCCTGGTTTAGTCAATCTCCAACCTCTGTTTCTTGCTGTGCG
The DNA here is from genome assembly GCA_004320125.1 of Scolopax mira. Classification (NCBI taxonomy): domain Eukaryota; kingdom Metazoa; phylum Chordata; class Aves; order Charadriiformes; family Scolopacidae; genus Scolopax; species Scolopax mira. Next base: position 48,270 of record BJBW01003215.1, on the reverse strand, counting down.
TATATCTGATGATTTGTTAGCAGCATGCATAACTGAAATTAAGCCTATTTACACTTAATAACTATGAATATTTCATGCGTGCTTCTTTAAATGGATTTATTCTGTGCTGCATTGAGCATAGTGAACCAGTTGCTGACATTGTTTCTGAAGCATTTTTTTCACCTGAAATTCAAGAGCCTAAATTACATAATGTTAATTATGGAATAAGACTTTGTCAAACGTTTCTTGTGTAGTGAACTTTGACAGCTGCTGTAAAACTACTCTTCAGTGTTGTTGAGGCTCTGTCAAAGCCACAGCCACAAAAATCCTCCATGTCCTGAAACTCCAAAGCAAATGTACATTACAGAATTTATTAAATAGTGTTCAGATTACTGTTATTAAATCCAGATGTTAATATAACAGTTTTGCACTGTGCTATAAACTAAATCTCTGTGATTGTTGACTCAGTAGACAGTATTTTAAGATTTCACATTTGGGTACTTGGCTGAGGGTATTAATTAGATGTTTGAAAACTGGCTTAAACCTGGGCATGATGCCAAAAGCAACAAAGTGAGAGAGAAGTCATAGTTAAGCTCATTTTTGATCTTCACACCAACTAGTGAAACATGAATGAACAGAACACTGAAAGTAAAGACAAAAATCTCCTGGTTTTCTACCCCTCTCAAACTCGGAATTTATGAGATAGTTAGCCCAAATTTATATCCATGAAAAGGATGGACAATTGTATTTTTATTTCCACCTTTTGTTTCTAATGTTAGAAGTCTGCTGGAAGGCTAGGGACTGGTTACTGAAAACTTGATTAAAAATTCTAGAGATGTTGAAAGTAGTTTGCCAGTCATTCCTTATTATAAATGTAAAAGAAGTAGCTCATAAAAATTCAGCGGAGAAACTCATTAAAATAGAGTTCAAATTTTTAATGTATTACAGTAAAGTTCAGTTAATACCCATAAATGGTTCTTAGGTCTCATAAAATGGCAAGCTTTTCATTCTTTCCTATAAAAAAAAAATAGAGACACCTAGAATTTCAGCTCCTGACATTCTGTCTAATTACACTGGCACAATCCTTAATTTTGCTCCCCTTTTTTAAAAATGAAAATGTGTGGTTAGCAGAGTTGTGATCCAACAAAGCTTTAAGGATGTCTTTATTAAACTAAATGGCTTGCAGGAAGTTGAATACACGCTTAAAGCTTTTCAGGATTTAGAACCACATGGTGGTAAAGCTTTAAGAAAGTTAAGAAAATAATAGTTGTGATTAAACATGAGCAAAGAAATGTGTGTCTGAATGTCATTGTGGTGGATGTGTTCCTTCCTGCACTGCAGTGTTACTGATGCAAGTTTGTGTATTGGTAACCTCTTTTGCATTGACAGGTATTCAGTGTACATCCACTTATGGTCTTAGTAAGTGTTTATACTTAAATGTTATCTGAGAGAACATGGGATGTCATTTTGTGTTTTAAAACACTGCATAAGTTGTGTTACCAGTATTTTTTTATATTGTGAATTAGGCATCTTTCTCAGCGTGTTTCATTCTTGTATGTAAGTGACTTTGGAAGTGAGAAAACTAAGGAGTGTATTTGTGCTTTTGTAATCTTTCTCTGGTAGTAATCAGGCACACAAGGGCCTCAGAATGTGTGTATTTTAAAAATGAGGCTTGCTGAATATGCTGAGATTACTATACAGAAATAAAGGGGATCTTTATGTTCATTATGGTAGGTCTGAATTGTACCATTTGTGTATTATTTTGTGAATGTTTGAATGGACTAATAAATCTCTCTTGTATTGTTTGTTTTTTCATTATTTGTTATTTGGTAGGTTATGTTTTAGGATCCTCTCTTTAAAAAATAACATCTTAAAAATATATTTCCATGGAAAATGCAACACAAAGACAGGTAACCAAAAGAAACGCCTTAATGTTTTGCTAATGATTTTAAATATGTAAGTATGTAACTCTTCTGTACAGCTTTACTCTCTATCAAGATAATTAATATATTAATAAGATTATACTATACTTGGTATATTTATAAAGTTTTTGTTAAAGATTTGTAAACTGTATGAATTGGGAAATAACTTTTAAAATCTTTTTGAATCAGCTCTTGACTGATTTGTCAGATTTTCTATTAATTCAAATCAATAAAATAATGGTTTTGGATGGCAGTATGCTTCTTCACACATTTTCCTCTCACAGTTACACTTATGCTTGCTTCACATCCAAGAGAAGAAAATAAATTTGCCTATAGTCCTAGTAAGAAAATTCTGAAAATAGATTAATTCAGACTGTCGTTGATTATGTATCACTGTGCAGCAGCCTTTGCTATGAAAGTGACTGCAAAATTGACAATGAAGCTGTGTGTTTGCATGCCAGCTCTTATTTAAAAGTTTTTTTGTGTGGCTTTTTTAGTAAAATTGCAGAATTTGATACTTATGCATTTCCAGTGTTTCTGTAGTTTGGCTTATAGTTTAGGTAAATATTGAGAATAATCGCAACATTACTCAAGTGTGTGTGAAGTTATAGGAATGAGTGTAAACCTTAGCATGTACTAGTTAATGTATTCAGCACTTGATTCAGTAATTTGATTTGGAGTTTCTGCACAGCAGAAGGATTTTCATACCAGCTCATGATGGTAGTGCTCACTTACTGTGTTTCTAGTAAATACTTAATTCAAGATAAGTTTCTACTTTATTTTAGAGCCTTTACTGTTTCTGAATTTGTATGGGCTGTTTACAGTAATGCTTCTTTAATGTGAAATAATACAGCAGCACTCAAATACTTTTGCTTGGTGTAAGATAAAGGGTTTGCTGAGCAAATGCAAAATGTAAACCATTTTTATAGGTTGGAATTATAAATCTGCCAATGTGAATCAAGCTTTAAATAATGAGCTTTACATCTGTAGACAGTTTCAACCAACTTTCTCTTCTTCTGTGAATAACAGAGTGCAATTGGTGATTACTTCTGGAATCAGCTCAGCATTGTGAGGCAAACTGTCGTGGCTGTGGTAGATCCAAGCTGGGTGGTTAATGACGCCCTCCTTCCTCTGCCAGATATTCCACCTTTCCTCTGTTCTGCCAGTATAATCATTTGACTGCTCTTTTACCAGGTACTGTTAAATATGCCTGGTCTTAAAGATTCATCATGCAGAACTGGGAAACCAGAAAGGTGGAATCTCTGAGAAAAGGTGAAGTGCGGACAGTAACAATCTGCTTCAGCCAGTAGTTCATCTTTCTCTGCCCTGAAGTAGAAGTCCAAAATGGAGGGTGGATAAAACACTAGAAGGTACTTTCCTTTTCTGCAGACTAAACCAGACTGAGTTAATAAGAACACAGTTCTAAATCTACTGTTTCTTGAGTATTATGGGCATTAATAGGACCAGAAGGTAGTCCAGAAGATAGAATTCCATAGCATCTCTTTGACCTTTCTGTGGGCTCTTGGCATCTGTAGGTAGGCTTCTGAACATTGATGCCAAGCCTTATGGTGGCTGGATGAGGAACATAGTCAAGGAAAGAAAAGATATACTAAGGAGGGATGGTATACAGAGTTTTTTTGGTGGGTAATGGGGAAGCTGAGATGTTATTTAATGATATATGGACATTGGGAGAAAATACAGTATTCAGGAAGAGGAGTGAAGGAAGGCAGGTACTGAAATTCTCTGGGGAAGAAATGACCTATGATCCAATGCCAGAAAAGAAATAATGCAAATAAGTCACTCAAGAGAAACCTACGCTGTTGTAATAATATCTGACCAGATAATAGTGAATATCTTGTTTTCAATAGATTATCAGTAGCTGTCCAACAGCATTTCTAATAGAACTTTCTAATGTATATTTTTATGCTGCTCAAAAAAAATAATCTCTGAGGAGAGAGTGGCATTGCTTGATTTTTAGCCATTTTTTAAAAATTTATTCACGATTAAATACATTGTGTGGTTTACTGTTAGTAAATGGATCTAACTAAAGTGTTTTGAAACATACTTACCCTAATAAATTACATGTGAGGATTGTTAAAGTCTTGCATATCAAAAGGAATATTAAACAAAGTGTATTTTCTGTTATACTGCTAAAGACCAAAACCATCTAGTATACAAATAAAATTAAACCTTATATGTAGGAGAGAAATTATGGCTTGAAGTATTTTTAGGCTCATGAATTTGTAAATTGACTATTACTCTGGTTTTGATGTATTCATGAAAATAAATGTTTAGTAAGAGCATTTTCATTGGCATTAAAAAATATTTCAGCCTGTGTTTTAAGGATTTTTTTGGCTTACTGAAGCTCATGAAGTTTACTCCACATCTGAAGTATGTTTTTGGCTGAAGGGAGAGAACTCTTCAGCCACACAACTTACTGAAATATGGTTAAGATGATACCTCATATATCTTTTGGTGGAGCCTCTAATTCCACCTGTACCTTAGATTTCTTTGCCTGCTCTGGTTTGTTCTCCTAAGCCGTCTCAGTTCAGGTTAACCAAGTTCAGGCTCATGAAGCTGATTGATCTCTCTGTGGATAAGAAGCACCCATGCCGGCTGCTGACCCAGCAGTGTAGACAGCATCATCATCATGAGAAACTGGGTGGTGAACATTGTCTGAGAGACTGGTAACAGAGGACTTCATTCTCATCTCCCTCAATTATAAAGAGGAGAAAGATGATTGTTTTATAAGCAGAAGGTTTAATGGCTTTTTTTCACTTCAAGTTGTATTGAGAGAAAATCCCGAGAAACACAGACTTTAGATATATTACAGCTGTTAAATCTGCTGTAAACAATTTTATAGTTGCCATCTATCTCTAATTTTTTTTTTTTTAAACAAGCAGCTTTGTAGGAAATGAAATATTGGAACACACAATAGTTTAGCACATAAGACTTCTTTGAAAGTGGCCTTAGGCAACATAAACTCTCCTGACCCAGAGTTTCTGCCCTATTAGTCTTTAGCTAATTTCAGTATGGAAAATGGAATTCAAGTTCATTTTAGCTTTGGAGATCGTGAGAAATTGGTTCTTAAAGCCATGAGGGCATGGACTGTGGATTATATCATTACACTGTTTAGAACATTAAAGTTTTCAGGCACCATACTAATAACATACTTTTTCTGGTTATTTTAGAATATGGGTGTTGATCTGGGAATTAAGTTTGATCGCTTATAATCTTGATTCTGTATTTATAAAAATACAATAAGAGAGATTCCTTCCTGTGGTCTTACCCTTAATACAGAGAGTATTATTGGTCTTGTTAGAAGAAATTTTCTTGATTAAAGGAGAAAAGTGTATTTTTTTGTCTTTAACAAAATGTGCTTCTTTTTCTGTTAAAGTCATAATATTATGTTGGTGATATATCTTCATGCTTAATTTCCAGTGTTTTGGAAGCTGATGTTTGGAGTTGTGTGGTTTGTTTTATTTTCTACCTGAAAGTCTCTGCTTAAATGCATGGAATTTACTATTCTTTTAGTATGCATCTTATTGTATCTATAAAAAACCCACTTGAGTTCTTGGGAAGATGTGAATCTATTACAACTGATGTAATTGCATTCACACTGACCTTTTGTCATTGTTGTATGAAAAACTAGGTCACTGAATATGATGTGGGATGTGAGCAGTTGAGCAGTGGTTCACTGTTACCAAATGTAGTGTGGCAATTTGTTCTGTTTGATTCCAGGTAAGGTGTAATAGCTTTTTTTTTATAACCCTGTTATATCAGTAGGTGTAACTTGGAGAAAGCGTTGGTTGAAGACTGAGTGGGGAAGAGGTTGTTCTCATGAAGGCATGAATCTAAAGGATGGCTGGTATATAAGTGACGAAACAACGGTGGTCTTTCCCTTTTAAGTGCTTTTTAAAGTTTGTAATGGAAAGTAATACCTTTAAGCCAAGCAAATAAACAGATTTGTCCAGTTCTAGTAGCAGCTTTGGCTATAAGAAATGAGAAGTATATTGCCCTCATTCTGACTCTAGGTTAACAACAAGTACAGTGGAGAATATTTTACGTGTATTGAGTCAAAGAGTTGGCAATAGCATGAAGTCATATTATGTGACTGCCAAAATTTATGTCACTGCCCCTGTTTAGTTGAGAAAAACAAGCATTCGTATCCATAAGGCATGTACATAATGAATACGTGTACTTAATGTATGCAGTTAACTGTGGGTTATCTTTGGGAGCACTAGGAGAGACTTCAAAATCTGTCATTTTGTCTAAGCAGGACAGCGGCACAGTAAAAAAAAAATCTTAAAACTTCCATCATCATCTTTAGCCCTTCATTGTATTTTTATTGCTACTAAAACTGTGTCACATCATCTAATGTAAATTGAATCGTTGAAAATAAGAGCCTGTCCCAGGAACTTGTAAATCAGATGTGTTAATATTTTGGTACTAGGCTTCTGTTTTCTTTCCAGTTAAAGGAAATATAATAGAGGAGAAGATTAAATACTTGTAGTAATTTACAAAGTAAAGTCAGTAGTTTGGGACAGTTAAATCTGTGTCATAATGCTCTGCTTTGCTTTTTACAGAGTGAGTACATGATCGTAAGTAAGAACAGAAAAGAGAATGAACTCTAGGCCCTTAATATAAATGAAATAACGTGTGGTCAATAGCTGCCACTTAAGATGTACAGAAAGTTGATTTTTATCTTTTTAATTTAAACATTAACCTGTGACCTTCTAAGTTTTTCTTACATCTGTTAGCAAGTTCAATTTTGAAGTTTTAGTTTCAGCAATTAAGAGCAACAAGTTGACTGGTTTCCATGGGAGCTAATTCAAGTTATTGTTTGCATTGTTAATATTGGAAAGTAGCTGGTACAAGTCAGTATGTAGCAAAAGGTTTGTGAAAGAGATTTTCTAATTTAACCTAAGGTTATGAGTGGGGCCTTACTGTTGCCTGAGACAGGCGTGGCGACCTGGTTCAGGAATGGCACGGTGACCAACCCCAGGTCGTCCAGTCCATCAGCTCGCAGACA
>BJBW01003215.1:13296-41225 GCA_004320125.1 Scolopax mira | reverse complement strand
GCGATATCTTCCGGCCGCCAGGCCCTATACTGCAACAGCCTACTTCTCTGAGGCCCCTCTGCATGTGTGCACTGAGTTTCAGTCCACACATGGTCATTTTGATATTTGGGCAAACCCCTAAATTGAAGTTGCTAGTAATCCTTAATCATGCTACGGTTTTTTGAATTAATGTCTAATTAGTTTTTAGTTTATTGCCAAATGTGAATAATAAGTTAATTGCTGCCCTATAGAAGATGATTTTATTTTTTTAAGGTTAAATATCAGTCCTTGGTACACAAAATATTATGAAAATAAAAATTTGCTAATATCTGTAACACTGAATAGAAATAAAAAGAAGCAAAGTATCTATTTCTCAAAAAATTTGATTGTATAACGTTCAGTCATGCTTATGAAGGAAGGTAGAAAGTAGCACGTTCAGCAGGAAACAGCCGTGCAGTTCCTTCCTCTTTGACCTAAATCCTAATGCTTTCCTTGCTTTGTTCAATTCAAGGACTTGGTTTACAGGCACTAAAATAAACAGAATAGCACCTGCAGCTTAGTCATAAAGGGGAACATCTTGAAGTAGCTTAGCAAACAAATGAAATCATGGAGTAATTTAACCTTTTCTGAAATGCTTTAGATTCTCTACCAACATCCATTTTTTAAAATAGATCACCATTTTGGTTATCAAAGGACTCTGAACACAAAGAAATTGCTAAAGATTGTGATACAATTTATTGATAAAAGTTACTAATTGATTATTTTCTGAACTGTGAGAACACCTCATGAAAAAAGCTCTATATATTTTCTCTTCTTTTTTTTTTTAAATAAATGCCCGTTTCAAGGACATGACACTGAAATGTTTATCAGTTGTGTGATGCATTCATATAAATATTTGACCATTACTCCAGACTTGCACTATTAAGCACTTTTATAATACAAAAATTAACATTTGTGTGTTGTTTTTATTTTTTTTAATGTGTTTTCAACATTGATTATATAAACAGTGTAGCCAGCAGTATCTGTTTCTGTTTGCTGGCCACATAAAATGATGGAGCACATGTTATCTAATTAATTTCTTCCACAAAGTTCTGTTGTAGACCAGAAGAACTGAACTTGCTTTTTGGGAGGTAAATCTGAGTTGATCTTGCGATTATTTGAACACTATTGCTAAGCATTTCACATTAAAACTGATATTAAGAACTTTTCAATGTTTTTAAATTGGAATTCAAATAAGTTGCATCTGATATGATACGTCATTTATGTTTTGTTGGAAAAAAGAGATATGCAAGGGTGAGAAACTAGAAGCATTGTTTGTTTGCACACCAGTAACATATATAGTTTCTTGCTAAATTTAGGTATTATAAAACTGACCTTGTGGGTTTTTTCTAAGCTGAGTCTAAATTTATTTGCTGCCAGTGATAATAGATTTGTTTTTAATTTGAGTAGTGTATTAAAGCAAGTGTAAAGTATTGGCAATCATAATCCTCTTCATAGACTGAAAAATAGGAATGTCATGTTTAGATTTTTCTGAGCTTCTGCAAATGGCATATTTCAATGCACAGTATATGCATGTGTAACATCTAAACAAGATACCGCTTCATGTTTTACCTTTCTAGTTTAAAGTATTTTTATGATGCTGTTTATTTTAATAGAACTATTGCAGATACATGCTCTAACAGCTTTGTGTTTATTTAATCAAGTCAATCCAGCTGAATGACTTGGTGTTGCCTCAATATGAGCATTGTTCGCTAAGAATATCCACAAAAAAATGACATGAACGTTCTGCTACAAACAGGAATGGACTGTAAGTTAAGCATAATGTAGCTTCTAATTATAAAGCATTGTGTCACTAGAAGGTATATTAAAAGGTGTTCTGGGTTATCTGATGCATTAATAGATGCTAGCTTCCATGCTTGGTTTTAAGTAGCTTGCACAGCTACCTAGGTGACCATGTCTCTTTGACATGGTAGAATAGCAAAGCAGTTCATGCTCTTCTTTAAAGAAAAAGACTGTTGACTTTGCGTTGACTTTAAGAGGCAGCTGCTTTTTCCTTTGGTTATCAGACTGTTTGTTTCTTGATTTTGGTGCATGCTGCAAAGTTATTTTCATAATTTTCTCAGAGAAAGTTGGTAGATCTAAGAAGTTTCATGTAATCAGTAAACAATTTAAACATTACTTCCATCTGGAGTTTTAGTGGTTTTGTTTTAGTGACTTGAATGTTGAACCTCGGCTTGCTTTACTTAAAATATTTGTAAGAAGTTTATTGTCTTGGATAAATTATATTATTAATTACTATTTTAAAGTTCACAAAGTGTGAATACAGAAGATAATTATAATTTATCTACTTAAAACATTTTTATGAGACCTTAAAGTATTTAAGCACTAGGTTTCACAGCATTCCTATGAGTTGTATCCAACCCACTGTAGGGTTATGTGAAGTCCATAAGATCTTACCAAATGTTATTTGAATAGGTTAGTGTTGAGAAGGCAGTGATGACAAAAAAGGGTAAGTAGATCATCTGTATGGCCCTACAGAGCAACAGGGTAAACTTTAGCTTCCCACACTATAAGCGAGCTGTGGGAGGCTGCCTTTGTTCATTGCAGACCTACACGCTGCCTGGTGATGAATTTGCACTTAGCAGGCCAGGCCACATCTCCCAGTACAAATGAGGTGCCTTTTTTTTTTTTTTACTTTTTTGCTGCAGGTGGCCCAGGGACGAATGTATTATCTGGTATTTTGTTAACTCATCCCCTGCCTGTGTCCAGATAGAAGTACTTTTCTATACTTCACGTAGTTTATAGTGTGCATTTGCTAGTGTGGCTTATTTCTTTTCAGATTTTAATCAGTCCAAAGATTTAAGATTTAAAGATTTCTGTCTAAGAATTAGTAAAGAGAATCTCAGTGTAGCATTGTCAGAGAAATGTGCAAAATGTTAAATGAGTTTCTTGAGATGTTCTAGCATTTGCTTAGTGGTACTAATTTAGCTAGAGTAGACAGTTACAAAAATTTAATCTCAATAATTTAAATAAAAAAAAGACGTTTATCTGAAATATTTATCAGTCCAGTCTTGACTCCATGCTCCTTTAAGAAGCATTCTGATTACTGGTGTGGGGAGGCTGACAGGACCTCAGTTCTGTCATATACTTTTGCGCACTGTTTTTAAAATAATAATGGTAGCAGTGAATTTCTGATAATGCATAATCCCAGATGATTACTCATAGTTAGTCAGCCCGTTAATATTTTTCATCTTTTTCTGCTGTTGTCCAATTACCTTTGTAAAAATAGCTGTATGATTTAAGTCCTTGTTGCTGTGCATTTTACCACAAAATTTATCTTCATTAATTAATAACTCAGCATTGTGTTGTAACTGTAGGATTGCAATTAGTCTTTTAATGTAATAATGTCAGTTTTAATTTCAAAGATCATATACTGTATCCAAAATACTTTTAATTAGAGGTTCTGTGAGACACTAACTGCAGAAGTTTCAAGAAGCACCAAGTTGTCACAGTGGTGACGCTGCTTCTCTGTGGAAAAAAGAACAGTATTCCTATTGGAATATGAAAATGGCTGAATATTTTCAAGACTTTTTATCATAAAAGGAGGGGCCTAAATCTCAAAAGAATAACCATTGTTCTTGGAGCAGAAGCAAATATAATTTGAGATATTTTCTACAATCAGTGAAATTGTGAATGTCAAAAATTAACTTGACAAACATATTCAGTTAATTTACTGATAATCTGGATGATTATTAATAGCAAGTACTTTCATGTTTAAGCTCATTTTGTTTTCAATCACATATTCATCTTTACTGGTTCTAAATGCTGTTTCAGTAAGTGGATTTCAAACCTATGGAGAAAATGAAAAAAGAAGAAAAACCTCCCAAAAGCTTTTTCTGTAACAGTTTATCGTTAAAATTGCAGTTCTGAATGCAAAAGGTTATTTTTTTGTTTTCGTGGCTTTACTATTTTAAAAATACCAATATATGGGATTTGGTGTAAAAGACAGGTTAGTGATTTGGAGGGATAACTTTAAGTAGCTTTTAGGTGCTTTGTAAGTATTTCCAAATTGGTTTTTTTTCCTAATTATTATTAATCTTTCAATTTTGTAATGGAATATAAGTACTCTTTAGAGTTTGGGAAAACTTGTGTATGGACATGCAGAAAAAGATATTCAGAACAATTATAAAGGGAGCCCTAATAGCTTTTCGTGTAGGAATTTAGTAAGATCTCAGATGTATAATAGAATGTAAACACAGCTAAAAGGAAATTTTGCATGTACTAGATGTGCTACTCTCTACTAAATAGAAGATGCAGCACTCTAGAGGCCCCAGAGAAACCATTATATACAAGACTGAGGACCACTACTGGTTTTGCAGCAGACACCGAGATTTTGTATTGCTCCAGGAATTGACTTGGGATGGACTTCCTGCAGTCATTCCAACTCTTTGTTAATTTTCTTTTTATCCCTTGCTGATAAGCAGCACACCAAGAGGAGTCATCCTTTTAAAATATTGCATCTTTTCCTCTCTTTGAAGTGGGTATTTCCCTGCCAGTTCTCGTCTCTGGGAAATGACTCTCTTAACTTACAGTCGGTGAATTGTTCAGTGAGCTAAACGTTCCTGTGTATTTTGAATGTTCATGTCCAGGTCCTGCTGATAATCATCCTGTGGAAGAAAGGAGGTACTGAGCATTACAAGGGTCTGACCACTGTGTCTCAGGTGTTTGGAGATTAGAAAGGAGGTTTGCTGTAGGCACATCTGTGTGTTTGATAGGGCCAGCTGCATTCTGAAAGTGTAGTTCTTGTCCTTCTTTTATGAGATGGAAAGAGGAACTGCCAAGTTCATCTCATATTGTGCCTTATCACATTATGACAGATACAAACCATTAATGCTCACTGTTCAAATTGAAGTAATAGTTGAAACTAAGTTGAAACACTTAAGTCCCCTAAGTGTTTATAATACTCTAGTGTCTGGGATCATTGTCCCCGCTGTACAGATTTTCAAGTCTTTCTAGGCTTTGACAGGGAGATCCAAGAGCTTAATGCAAATGGCCTTCATGGGCAACTGTGAAGCTCACCTGCTGGATGTGGTGCTGCTTAAGCTTTTCAAGTGTCTTTTTTTAGTGTTTTCCTCACACGTTGAAGAAAAACCACAAAACCAACAAAAAAATCCGAACCCAACATTTTGCAATTCTAGTATTCTTCGCACTAAAGATTCTGGTACATTAGAAACTGCTAGTTATATCATTTAAAATTTTACTGAGTTTTATAAATGGAGAAACTTAAACCTAGGTGTTTTGAGTGCTGATGTTCACATCAGGATTCTGCAGTGTATTTTGTGCTGTAGCCCGGCATTGCTAATGCTACTGTGGTGTGACTGTTAATGATGCGATACTGCACTGTGAGTAGTCACCTCAGTGTCTCACAGGTGTCAATGCATGGGTTAGGATCAGCCGTTTGACTTGGCCAGAGTTCAAATGCACTGTGATTCTTGAATATTTTTTTCCAGAAGGTCTCTAAAATAAAAGCTGATTTACTACTTAAGTGTCATCCAGACTTCACAGTTTGTGCCAAATGAAATACCAGTTCTAGTGTCTCCAGTGGCAGGGAAGTAAGTATTTTGTCCCCTCTAAAATTTTTCTATGGAAAAATACTTTATCTTCTGAAGATAAAATCTTTAAAAATAAAAGAGGCGTTTGTCTTCAGCAGTTAAGATAGATAGCAACCACCTACAAGCTGTGAGAACACTTACATAATGCTCATACGCTCTCTGGGAGTTCTCCTTTGCCAGAACTGGAGCACTTTCTGTGTGGCTGTCAGAGAAATGTGAACCAAAGCCTGGCTTGCAGTGCCAGTGCGTGTTCTGTAGCTATTCTGAAGGTCAAGTAGGAAAATAATTTTATTCTAGTTTTCACTTTACTACTGTGAAACATTTTCCTGAATTCTGTGTTTAAAAAAACCCAACCCAAACACAACAAACCCAAACCTGAAATCCTTTGGGACTGTGGGAAGTGGTGGAGTAGTTTTATTTTTATTGCTACAAATAAGATGGTATTATGTTTTTCAGCACTTTCTAAGTAGAAATGCTTTTCATACCAAATGAAATGATGGTTCATACAGCTTAGTTTCAAGGACAGGAGTGAAACCCCCTGAAGTGATGCTTGATTTCTGCCTGTCAGATTAGCCTTGTATAAAATGGCGCTTTCTTGGATTATGCAGAGTAATATATTGAGACTTCTAGAGTATGGATATTTTTTTAATTTAATTTTTCCTGTATGTTTTTTTTTTTACTCTTACGTTTCACTTATTTTTTGCTTTTATATTTATATTTATAATATATGTATATTTATAATATATTTATTATTATATTAATATGCTTTTGTCTATAGATCTGCTTAAAGTCAGGGCTTAGATAGTGGTTACCATTTTTAAATGCGGATGACAAATATGAAATAATTCTTCAAGCTTGAGGAGGCTTCACATAAATGAGAAAAGGGAGGCAAATGTGTTATCTTTAATATAAAATATGTTAGTGTCTTGGTACATTAAATTCTAAATCAAATAAGTTTCTCACTTTTGTATGATGACTGGATATTTATTGTACGTGGCTTGATTTTAATTGAAGTGAACTGATGTTTTCTTGTACTGCTTTTTGTGTTTGAGTTGCTGATGACCCAACAACTGATTACATTAGAAATGTCTTTTGAAAACGGAAGATAGAGGGAGATGTTCTGTATATCTTAAGTCTAGATTTATGTGAGGTAAGTGATGCTGGCTGTGTAATTTACAGCTGACGATAAAGCAGTTGCATTTTCTCCAGCAGTTAAAATGAGCATGCTAACAAATAGTGGTTTAGCATCTCATATATACAACAGTGTAAAAAGATGTTGTTTATATAGAGATTTTTTTTTTCTTTTTTTTGTTTGTTTGTTTGGAAAGGTTTTTATCAAAGTATTTTTATTTAAGTTTCAAAATTTGTTTTTCAATCAATAAGGAAGATCTTATGCTTAAGACAAACTAGTAATTTTGTGAACGCTAAGTTTAGAAGTTCCTTTTAGAAAGTTCAGCAGCTGAATTCTCCTTTAGATTCTAATGGAACAAGAGAGAAGAATCTAATTGTTTATATTTTAATATTGCAAGTCCTCTATTTGTCATGTTCATAGTATTGCTTATATGTTCTGTTCACTGATTCAGTAAAAGGCTGTTGTTTATGTCGGGCAGATCTTGATGCTGTATGTCAGACTTTTTTTTTCCTTCTACAGAAAAAGCTTATAAATATTGGGTGAAGATGTATGTTTTCTTTTGGGGGGAGAAGTCAAAAGAATTTGGTGTTCTAAGTCTGATATTTCCATAGTCTGATGTAGTAGCAGTTCATGGTTAAAAATGAAAAGAAATGAGAGCAAAAAGTGATTTGAGTTATGATTGAGGAATTTAGATTTTGTAGGAATTCTGGAGGGGTTTTCGTTCAAAGATGATGGAGCAATGGAGCAACAGGTTTTAGTGCTAAAAGATCATTTGGGAAAATACCTGGATTTTTAACAGCCCATCAATAAAGGGGCTTGCAGCATCTTTGCAGTGAAAAATTGAAAGAGGACCTCCTGCATGTAACAGTGTGAAATGGCCTCTTCCTGCTATGTCAGTCAGTATAGGCAACTGCTTGAGGAAACACAAAAAGGCATCACCTGTGGTATTTTGATGTGCACGCTGCAACATGTTTTGGCTCTGATTCCTAGAGGCCTATTCCTGTGAAATTCTGTAATTGTAAAAGATGACAAACTGATACAAAGCAGATGTTTAGTCTTGCTGCAGTATTTTTTTTATGAACAACTTTATTTTTAGTGGTTAAAATTGTTTATCCAAAAAGATTTTGCAAATATCAAAAGAATTTGCAATCTCCGAGACTTCACTGTGAATTGAAAGCTTTCAAATTAGCATTTAAGTTCGTCATTGGAGAACTTTGGACTTAGATATTTCCTAGTGTCATATAGTTTGTGTACTGTAAGAAACCATTGTACAAAATGGGATCTGAGAGTCACAGTCGGCAACATCATCTGTGTCAGAGCAAAACAGCAGGAGGCAACAGCCACAGATTGCAGTAGAAGAAATTGTGTTTGAAGTGGGGAAACAAGGCATTCACAATGAGACTACCCAGATGTGGTGGAATTGCCAGCTTTGGAGATTTTCAGAACATGACAAGATAAGTTCCTGAGCAGCTGGTAGCCCTACTTAGGACTAGATGACCTCCAGAAGGTCCCTCCTAACCTGATTTAGTCAGGTTCAAATCACAGATTAAGCACATTTTGTGTGAGTAGTCAAGTTGTTTTGAGTTGTACTGTGATGTTGCCAGCAATCTCATTTAATATCTTGTGTGTGATTGTCACTTGCCTTGTTCTTAGTTGAATTTGGACAGTAAAATCACATATACCATTCCTGAAATTAAAATTAAGACTAATTCTGCAGTTTGTTGCAGAAGTGATGAAAGCTAAACTGGTTTAATTTAAAGCAAGATATTTATGGGGACAAGAGTTAGTCAAAGCTAACATGCAGCATAAGAAATGTGAAACCTTTAGTACAAGAAGGCGTTTCTATTAATTTCATATGGATTTAATGTCATGAAAAAAGCTAATGTGGTTTAATCTCTTTGAAAAGTGACTCCAAGGCATAACTCACAGCTAATAAATTGTGGATAAAATGCTGTAAATATGAACAGATAAGCAGCTAAATTTTCACTTAAAGTCTGCTCTGAAGAGACTTGCTTGGTTAATAATGTACTTAATTTGTATGGGTGAGTGGGAGTTTGAGGAGAGTGTAATGTCAGGAAATCGAATGAGAGCTGGGTAAATTATGCTTCTAAAAGCTAAGAACAAAGAAAAAAAATCTTGCATAACAGTAAGTTAATGTGTCTTCATTTGATGTGAAAGCACCAATTGGTAACTATGGAAAATAATGAAAAATATGCACTTAACCTTCCTAATTGTTATACTGAGTTATAAATCAAGCAGTACTTGCTTATATTTCTTATTTTTAAATTGGTACTTTCAGCAGCGTGATTCTTTACCCCTTTTAATAGCGTAGGCAATTCTTTGGTGGTCATGGTAATTTTTTGTCATCTTGATGTTTTTTAAAATATCAAGTAACATTTGAAATATTTTGGAAATGATCATGGAAACACATGTTGCATTTTAATAACCTTTAAATACAAACCCTAACACGTGCTGTATTTATATTCAGCATACCTGAAATTTCAAGTTTTATGGTTCAGGATTGGCAGCAGTAGTGTTTCTTAAGAAAAAATAACTAAACCAAACAATTTTAACAATAAGAAGACATTTCTTTGGTTTTATGGATCTTCATGAATTGTTAATATTTCATATTGTTCATGTTTCCAAGACTCCAGGGATAGACTTCATTGAAGTTCATATTGATTTATTGAAATTTTAATGACTTCGATAGAGTTCTGTGAGCTGTAAAAAGTAATTGTGCCAGTAATTCGTATTTCTGTCTCTCCTTACTGTAGATTAAGTACAACGTTAATAACAGAAAGGAAAGAAATAATAAATTGAAACTTTTATCCCATTTGGTATAGAGTAGCTAGTATGCTATAAAATTAATTTGAAAAACTTCATGACAAAAAGTCTTTCTTGCTGGAGACACTAAAGATTAACTAGTTCTAATATAGTTCTTTGGTGGTAAGAAGTCCTGTATTAATAACAAAGTTGATTTTTGATCCCAGGGGAAATTGTGCAGTGCTTCAAAATATTAAAAGCCATTTGTATGCTATCATATGTTACTTCAGCATTCTCTAATATAAGCTACTGAAACAAAGAACAGTTTGCTGAGAAACAGGCTGTGTTGGTGGCTAGAAGGTAGGGTACAGGAGCTTCTGGACATCTTTATTGAGAGTTCACGCTGTAATTTTTCTGTCAAAGTGAACACAGTGTCCTGCTTCTTAGAACCAAATAACTGTAAATCCATTCCTTAACTATCTTTTTGCAAACATGTAATATTTATGCAAAATCAGTAGATAATGTTTATATCATTTTAAAGTTGAATATTGTGTACGAAGGAACTGACCAAAACCTGAACAAAAAAAAAATAATGTGTCTACCTGATTTTTTTTTTCTTTATTATTTTTATCAACTCTAGAGTGATTAAGAGACTGCTTGCACTACCTCTCTCCAGACGGTTTAACACAATGGATCACCTGGGGACAACGGATGCTGAGGATGACTCTGGATCACTCCCACGGCTGGCTCCCAGTCCTCACAGCGAAGCAGTTGCGCACGAGTTTAAGGAACTCTCGTTGCAGCCCAATCAGTACTTGCCTCCTCTCACCGAACGGAAGAATGGTGAGTGCTAAAGTGACTCTTCTGCTTTTCTCTACATTGCTTAAATGTTTTCTTTGGGAATAGTGATGTTTCTTTGCTTTCTTCAAATAACATTAGTTGACTCTCTTGCTCTCCCCAAACCACGTTACGTAGAGTTAAAGTGCTACAGTGCTTGTTATGGAATCTGTTCTGACCAGCTTCACCTGTCATGGCAGCTTGGAGGTCTGACTTTAAAACTGGAATATTTTGTTGAGGCGTATGAGATGAGGAGTTTATATATTTAACAGTTGTAAAAACACAGCCAGTATATAATAGAAATATTATTTAAAAGTTTTTGGGAGGTAGGGTAGTTATCAAGAACAGGGGTTTTCCCTGCAAAATAACACTGAATTAAAGTTTCACTTGTATCCCAGAAAGCTTAATTCACCACACCGTTTAAGGTTGAACAATTAAAGAAAAATAAGCTCTATATTTTGGGAATATTTCCAGTATCTTTCTTCATTGTTGATGTTGGCATGGCAACTTAGGAAAAAAGTGTTTCCACTGTTAAAATAAGCATCAGGAAGAACGAGGACTGAATCAGAATGTGGGCTCATTTTTTATTGGTGAAATGGCAGGAGCTTTTTTGTCCTCCGTTCCTTCCCTCTCCCTTCCCTCCTCTCCCTTCCTGTTCTTCTGTATTGGACATCTGGTTCTTAGGCATTCTTCCCATAACTTGAAAGTATTTTGTGCTTTCACAAATCAATAAAATAATTTATAGGTAGGTTTTCTATTGTCTTCATGTACAGTCTGCTGCTTATTTATTTTCCAAGGAAAAGGCAGTGGCAAGAGATTTTAATGCTTACAGGCTCTAGCTTGTTGAGATAACAGAGGAGATTTTCATAAATAAAGTGGTCATGGGGAAATTAATAATTTGAGAAGCTGCCTTTCACTCTGTGTGCCATTTGATTTAAGAACCACTGGCCTGTTATTCTTCTACATGTTAAATAAATAACATGAATACTGTGTTATTTATCATAATTCCTTATATGACTGTAGAGCTTTACTGTCCATAGCAAATATCAGGCTTCCCACAAAGATTTTAATGTCTGTGAAGTTCACATAATGGGTTGTAGTCTCTCTTCATCTCTGTCTTTTGTGACAAGACAAGTCATCTGGCTGGGCTTGGCCCAAAGTTTTGGCGTTGTTTTCAAAGCCATTATTAGCACAACCCTATTGCTCTTGAAAAAGAAAAGGCTCAACAATCTGCAAGGCAGATTGAGAAATAATTTTAGAGGAATACGGTCTGGTAGACATGATACAGAAGTGACTGATGGACACTGGTGCAATTTCCTATCTTTTTCAGTTTTATAGATCTTTTTGTAGAGTTGTTCAAGCATCCTGTGTCTGAGAGCATGCTGCTTTAGTAGTATTTAAATAAATCCTAAATAACCTTAAGAGGAGCCTTCTATTTCTTTTCCTGTCCTGATGTGAAAGATATGACAATATCTGACTTTATATTGGTTGGCTGGTTTTGTTCCTGAAATAAATGGACATTTATGTTCAAATTGCTTTCTTAAAATGACAAAAATGAGGTTTTGGCACTGACATACTCCAGAGCACACAAACTATTGTTTGCCCATAACTTCAGGTTTAGTAATCTTGGGTAACTGGTTTAAAATATTTTTTTTTGTAGAAATGATGAAAGCAGAAAATTTCTAAGAGTAAAAATTGAACTTAGCGGATTCATATGAAAAGTATCTTTAATACTTAAACTTTGTTTTTAATTTTTACCCGAACTAGATTTTTTCAGGAGTATTTTACCATGTCACTATTTTATAAAGTCCATAAGCATAAGAGATTTTAGTACACAGAAATACAATAACACTTAATAAAAAAAATCTGAAATGTTTACGTTTTTTCTATTGAATATTTTTCTGCAGTAAGCATTATGCTTACTGTGAGCTTTGGTAGTGATCCTTTAAACCTTTTGTTTACTTGAATGAGTCTTTTGTCAGTAGACTAGTAGAAGGCTGAATTATTCTAGTATTGTTCTGCGTGGTGCAGCTAAGCTGCCTTGCACAAGTTAGTACAGAAACTGCATTTCAAGCTTTTCCATTTACACTAGAAGTGTGGGAGGCTTATGCTTTGCTTTGGTTTTGTTTTACATAGAGGTAATCACAGCAGGGTAACCGAAACATATAATGCAATTGTATGCATGTACCTGGTATGCTAACAGTCGTTTGAGATTTAATAAAAGGATGAAGTAGTAATGTTTTTTCTCCTCTTGCCCTGCCCAGTCTGCTCCCAGAGATCATGGTTGTAGAGCAAAGCAAGCATGAGAGTTCAGGGGAGTATAGCCCCGTATTTTTTAGTGCAAAATCTCATGGTTTAGAATAAGCTCCACTGAAACTGTCGTCCCTTGAGTTGACAGATGCTCTGCTATCTCTGTTGAAGTGGTTGAACTTAGAGTAGAGGATCAATAACAAACAGCTGGAGGCCAATAGCATTTACTACATGCAGGTGTTTACTCTCTGATTAAAGAGAAATGGATCATTTCTCTGGGGAAGGAGAGGGAGAGACAGAGAGAAGGGCAGCAGCATATTCTTGTCCTCTCAAATGTCATTTTTCAGACAGAAGTCTTCCATCATAAAAAGTCTGTGAAACACAAATACTAACCAGTTAATGTTTCATATTTTAATAGCAGGGCAAGTAATAGTAATTTTCAAGCAGATTTGCTAGATAATGGTTTTATTGCAAGGCTGAAATTCTTCAACTGAACTATCTCTAATGCAGACACTAATTATTTGGGGTTAGAACAACAAACTGTTTATAGACAGCAACTTTGGATGTGTATTTGGGTGTGATAACAAAGAATCATCTTTCCAGGATGTTGTGTGTTGGTCTTCTGGATTGTCACCATGACAATTTCCTTTTTCCTTTTGACCTGTTTTCAAGTTAACAGCTGTGAATTACTAATGAAATTAATTTCAAGTTCTCAGTAGTCTGCATCTTTCTAGGTAATTAAACAATACATACAATACATTGAACATTTAAACTTGTGCCCTGTTTATTGCAGCATATTATTGTGCCTGTTCCCTGGAGGCCAACTCTTGTTCTACTTGCCAAAAAGCAGCAAAAGTTACCTTTCCGTTGGTTCTGCTTTTTGTACTTGTCACCTACTGAGTGAACACTGAAGACGTATCTGTGATCTTGGCAGTCTAATGGCAACTGCTGGTGTATAGTCCATGTCTGTCATGTGAGCAGTTGGCTCCTTGCATAATTGGAGGTTGGGAAACTATTCCATGGCCTTAAGAAGCTCTTGGTTTGCATCCCTACCTGAAGGATGCCAGGCTGTGTATGCTGTATTTGCTTTCTTAGCCAAGCTGCTGTGTCCTTAGGAAGGACAGTCGTTGAGGGAGGAGAAGAGTGACACAGCTGAGGCTCTTCTTTAGGAGCAGGAGGGGGAAGATTGATGACGAGGTGTTGTTTAGCTGGACTGCAGTGGAGGAAGAATGACAGAGTAGCAGGCAGTGTGGCACAGCTGCAGTACTAGTCAGAACAATATGCTAACCACACGCTGTACCACAGTTTCACAAGCTTCTGTCTGAGAGCCAGGAGGTGGCAAGGGAAGGAAGGATAGGCTATCTGCTACTGACAGCAGGAGGGTAGATGGAAATGATGTTGTTTGGAGCTTTCTAACCTGCTCTGTCAGAGCCAAAGGGTGGGAAGGGATTGCACACACAGATCACATCAAAAAAAGGAAGCACTGCATAAGCAAAGCTGTTTGCATGGTGACTTAGTACTTTCCCCAAACTGGTGAATGTGCCACTTTGGCTGGCAGGAGTAAGTGTGAGGGTCTGGGTATCAGGAGCCATGCAATCATCATTGTTTCAAGATATCTGTAAAATGAAAAGGTCCTAGCCTCTATGTTTTACAGCATTCTCTCTTGCCTTTGCAGTGGGTTCCTTGACTGCCAGAATTTCCTTGTGACAGTAGCTACTAGTTTCTAAAAAGAAGAGATGTGCAGGTTCCTCTCACGCAGTCATCATCTGCAGATAAGAGCCTGGTTATGTTCTTATAAAGTGGGTGGAGAATTGGTTGGATCCTATATGGGTCATTTACTGTCCTTTAGCACTCTAGGCCTTCTTCAGCTCTGTCTGGCCTATAAATCATTTCAGATTGTGAGTCTGCCTGTTCTCTCTCCTCTGCATTGTGTGGAAGAAACAGTTTTGTTCCACCTAATGGACACTAATGGGTGTGTGCTGCTCTTGTATCAGAACAATGGTAGATACAGGATTGCATTCTGGTTCTGTTTGGGCTTGTACATCTTGTACTGGAGGAGGGTAGAGAAGATGGTGATGTGCTTGCTGTGGCTATCTGCTGGATCTCACTTTTCAGTGGCTAGCAGCTAATATTCTACAGCAGAATTGAGCTAATTGAGAAAATAGATAAGTTTTGGATGTTTTGTCAGAAAAAAAGCCTTGGGACAGTGAATATCTTGAAGTAAAAGCAAGACTGGTAAAATATTTATTAGATGAAATTAACCCAAAGAAATGAGTGCTTCTGGCTGCATAAGAATGATGTTTAGAAGCAAAGACCTTGAGGCACAGAAGGTCAGATGAGGATGACCACTTCCTATGGGCCACTAGAGCTTGTGGGAAATGGGGAGCTAAGGTGAAGATGCATCACACACACCCCTCTCAAACCAAAACAAAACTCCCACAAACTCCAAAAAAACCCAAACCAAAATGAAAACAAATACTCCAAATGGCGTATATTGAGTTCTCCTGAGGGACCAGTGGAGCCAGCTGGGAGAGAGACAGTTCTCAAAAATAACTGAATGAAATCTATATCATACTTATCCTAATGATATTTTTTAAAATAAATTTGATGAACTAAGGGAATTTTTCTGGCATCTAAAAGAGCCGTGGGTATATTAGTTTGCCTGTTATCTCTTATCTTCCACTCCCTTGTTATGTAGCACTGGTAACATGCATTCTTGGCATAGCTTTATGGCTTCTGAACAAATTCTTAATCCTCTGTGCAGTTAATAGATTTGA
Source organism: Scolopax mira (assembly GCA_004320125.1). Lineage (NCBI taxonomy): Eukaryota > Metazoa > Chordata > Aves > Charadriiformes > Scolopacidae > Scolopax > Scolopax mira. Next base: position 25,875 of record BJBW01003215.1, on the reverse strand, counting down.
AGCTGCAAATTTGATACTAGGGAATCGGGTGAAATTTGGGACATCCTCCGGTGTACGACAGGGATTTTTCACACTCTTTTGAGATCTGCAACTAGGCATGGTTTTTCCTCTCCAAATGGTACATAGGTAAGTTACTGTGCTTAGAAGTTATTTTCTTAAATTAATTGGGAGAAGTGGAGAAAAGATGGCTAGTGAGAAGATTATAGAAGAACAAATGAAAAACTTAGTTCTGATTAATAGATTGGCACAGAAAATAATTGAAAATGTCAGCTTAAATTCAGCAGTTTCATAGTCACTAAGCTGAAAGCAATGAAATCTGGAAAACAGCATACCAAAAAAGAACTAAACCACCAAAACAAACGCCCAAGTAAGTATATTTTAAAAGATCTGTCTACATATAGAAGTATACAATAAAAGTGTGCGTGTATGTATGTAGAATAGTGTATATATAATGTGTGTATGGAATGGTTGCCCACAGAGGCCGTGGAACCTCCATCCATGGAGATATTAAACATGTGACTGGGCACAGTTCTGGGCAGCCTGTTCCAGCTGACCATGCTTGAGCAGAGGGTTGGGCTAAAGCATCTTAAGAGGTTTCTTCCAACCTTCCTTTCCTTAAAACCTTAAGGTTTTAAAAGTCAATGGAACATCCAGTTCAAATATTCTACTAAATAATCCTTTGCCAAGAACACATAGCATATTGGGAATTAGTATATATTTGTCTCTGTGTTTTGGTTTTATTTTGGCATGTTGTGGGTTTTTGGGGAGTTTTGTTTTTATTAATAAATAGTGCCAGTAGAAAAAACAAATGTCTTTTAATGTATGGATTCTTTTGATCTCCCTGTAAATATATGAATGTTGTCTTAATCTATTGTGAGATGAGAGAACAAACTGAGTAGGTACTGATTTCCCAGTAAGTCTGTCTTTGTCATTGGTACTGCCAGTTCCCACAATCCTAGCATTCCCAGGGCATCAGTCAGTGTCTACAAGGAACAATTTTCAAATATTAAAGCATGTGAAAAGTCACATAGGCCAAAACGCAGAGCTCTCTGGGGACTGTGACCTATTAAATGGAATAAATTCTGACATTTTCACAGGCTACATGAAAGAATTCCAGCAGGGTCACTTCATTTGGTAAACTTCTAAACAAACATTTTGTCATTTTAGTTTGATTTATAGGTTGGTGGTTTTTGTTTTTTTTTATTATCTGCTTATTGTGAAGAGATTAACACGAGAGACATGACCTGTGACTGACACAATTTAAAGCATCTAGTATATGTGAAAAGATCCTGTTAGAGGGCTTGGCATTTGAGTGATTACAGGAGATATGGAAAGTATGTTTAAAGAGATCTCTTGATCAAACTGTCTTATTCTGCCTTCCCCCCCCCCCCCCCCCCCCCCCCCCCCCGAAATTCCTTCTGGATAACTAAATGCATATCCAGAAGAGAATGTTGAGTTAATTTTAAATTCCACTGGATAATTATTTTAAATTATTAGAACTAAATCCTAGCTCCATGTTATATTGACACATTAGCTTGTGATACAACGACCACAAGAAAGTAATGTAGTGCAAACAGAGCTGGTAATTCATGTGCAGTACTAATTATATCAGCCTTTTGCAAATCATAGGTGGAAGCATTTTGGAAGACCAAATACTGTCCTTTAAGAATTAGATTTATATACCTATGTACAGTTAAACATATGTAAAAATATTTTTACTGTATATTATATATACACACTTTAAAATATTTATTTATTTACTTATTTATTTAGATGTATATATGGGTATGGCTGAATGGCAGGAATTTTCATTTAAACAGTGAACACTGTCAACATATGTCCTCCCTTAAAAGGAGTTCGTGGAGGTTTTAGTGGGAGAAGAGAAGCAGAACATGCAGACTTATAAATTTGATACATCACTAAGTGTGTGGGATTTTTCTGGCAAGGGTAACTGAGCTAGGTGGTGACCATAATTTGGGTTGTTTAGGTGTTTGTTACCACAATGATTGAGAATACAGGCACAAGCATCCAGTCCATCTGATGTAATTCCTTAGTCACAGCATAGTACACAATGCTATTTCAAAAATTACGCAGATTTTTCAATTGACTGTTTTGAAAAACAAATGAAAAGATACACGATGTTTCCATAGCAAAAGAATGTGAAGATGAGATACTTGAATGTTTTGGGGATTGTATCTTAAATACAAGTGTAAGACTTACTGCATGAGATTTACTGCTGATTTGTTTGACAAATGTCTGAAGTGTTCAAAGAACTTACATATTGGTATAGGAAAAAAAAGGCTTTTCAAGTGGCAATTGGGAGTGGGGGTGAATAAACAAAAAAATGCAAATTAATGCAGAGTAAAAACCTGTAAGTTAACAGTTCAAGGTAACTTGAGATATTGTTTAAAGAATAGAAAAAATTCTAAGAGAGATTATTTAAATTAATGTTTTAGTTAGTGTAGTCAAAGCACTGTTTTCCTATGTGTAGAATTACTGCATAAAGATGAACTGGATTATCCTAACACAATAATAGACCAAGAAATTCATCAAGGTGTGCATAAGGCCAAGATGAAATAAATGTTTTAGGATTAAGCTTTTTTTCCCCACTTCAAAATCTTGTGGTAGTGAAATAGATTAAATACCTAAAACTGTTCTAATTTTTTGTCTAGATTTAATCTGTAGGGTTTTTGTTTGATGGGGTTGCAAAGGAATGAGCTCTGTATGATGTGAAGAGTTGGAATGTACAGCTAAAGCAATTGTTGCTTATTTACTTCATCTTTAATGAGGTTGTAAAGTTGCTCACAGTTGGTGATCTCACCCACCAGATCACTGATACTTAAAAAGATAAGGGGGCTGTTCTGAGTGGCAGGTAGGCAGGCAGGCACTGTGGAGGGTACAATGTTGCTGCATCATTTCCTCCTTGACATGGTGATTTTGGCAAGTATCTGTTAGGCACTTCCTCTTTTCAAATTTTTTTTTTTCTGTAGGCCTAAGGTTGGCAGAACATTTGAAAGTCTGTGTTGCAGGAGGATGGAATGAAAAAATATTGATTAGCTTAGATTAAAAGCAAACAAATATTTATGAGAAACTAGTGCAATACATTGCTATTAAATGAAATGTTACTGGATTTTGGTTTATGGAACTGACAGGAATGTTCCTTTTTTCTTCACCCTATTGTATACACTATATTATACTCAAATAAATTGAAATTAAAATGAGAGGCATTTCTATCCTCTGAAGATGAAGTAAATTCCAACAAATTTAATTTTTATTGAAACAAAAAGCTTGTTGTGTATGTTCAACTGTTGGTTTTAATAAACTGATGCTAATTGTAATTGGGTTTAAAGTTGTAATTGACCAACACAACATGCACTGCTTAAGATTTTCTTTTAGATGAAAGAGCCACTTAAGTTTTGTTGTTTGATAGAAACTGGTGTTTCAGTCACAATTTTTTTTCTAGCTTATTATGTGTTTCTGTATATGACCCTCAGTGTCATTTAACTATTTGTACTGGTAAAAATAGTATTTTGGAAACAGGTAGGTGTTCACATCAGAGAGGCTATACATCCAATACTTACTTTGCAAATGAGTAGTTGAGTAGTTCTCCTTCCTTTATTATGAAACCTGTATTTAAGTCCACAGTCCACAGCAGAAAGACAAGTTGAAAATCTAGCAATTTGGAACAGTTTTTTCAGCCTATTTTTTCCTAGTGCCATCAATTTCAAATGACAATAGTGCTAATTTCTAATTCCAGCTGCCTCTTAGAAACTGAACACAAAAGCATTTCAAATTGAGTGAAGTTGAAAGACCCTGAGCTTTTCTTGTATGTATTTTCTGTTTCACAGTTGTGTTCTATCTATTGTATAATTGCTAAATAAAGAAAAGGCTTTAAAAAGTAATCAAAGAACAAACAAGTTGATATTGTTTCACTAATACTTACTCTAAAGAATTTTTTGTTATGGAGGCAAATGGGTAATTTGAATGGGAAAGTATTAAGTTCCCACTGTTGAAGTCTTTCACCAGTTCTTTAAAGATAAATGTGGAATTAGTATCCTTTAAAACCAACAATGAAAGTTACTGCTGTACAAAGCAATTTTTATCTGCCAAAACAATGACCTTCAAGACAGATATTTATTGAGATATGGGAAGTATGTTTGAAGTATCAACATGGTGTTTGTGACTGATGACAAGGCTTCTCCTTTTTTGCAAGATCTTAAAAAATTACTGTCTGATTTGAAAGTGTGTAAGTAAATTTGAAAAACAGATACAGTGCTTTAGAAGTCAAAGGTAAGAATATATATCTGAACCATTCCAGGACAGTTACAGATTTATTTTATTTAGTGGGGAAAAGGGAGCTCGTAAATGCAGGTGGGCTGGCTTTTGGGGGATCAGATGCCTTGAATCAGATGGAATCTGCTGGTGACTGTAAGACCCCTTTGACCAATTGAGTATTGTTAGTTAGCAGATTAATTTAGTACTTGAATGCACTAACCAGCAAGCAGTGCCTCTGTTTCTTCTAGTACAGTTCTTAAGAATGTAAGAAAGTCGCTCATAAAAACATGCACTTCTCCCATTTTGCAGTACTGCAACTACAGCTACAGCTGGCAGTTTTGAGATGCCCCCAGGTGCCTTGTGAAAATGTCTCAGAATTTTAGGCTTTTCTAGTAGATGTGTTGAAACATGGTGATTATTTTTTTCTTTGAAGCCTTATCACTAAAAATAGTAGAACTATATATTGTTGATCACCCAAGTAACCAGCATTTCCAAATTATGAGTTGAGCTTGGATTGGTGCATATTCAAGACTGCTGGAAAAACATGATGTTGTTGGAAAATGAGTCCTTTTCCATGATGGGTGGGATATCATTCTTTGTGCAGGGATTTAAGAAAAACTGTTCCCTGGGCAGAATGTCCGGGCATTCTCAATATTCACAGTATAACTGAATCTGAACAAAACCTATTTTTTTTCTTCTAAGGTAACTTTTCTTCCTCTTCAGTTGTTATATCTGCCCCCTCCCCAACTGTTCAATATTGCAGGGCATTTATTGGCAATGACAGTACTTGGTTACATCAAAAATTCACAGCATCATTTTGACCATTTCTCCTGGTCTAGACAAGAATTTAATCATTCTTATTTTCCATAAATTCTGTGATACCTGCTTTTCTTCATAAAGTTATTTGCAAATTACTGTTGAGATTTTGATCATACTTCTCTAAAATTTTTTAAGGACGTTTTAAAATATTAATCTGCATTTTAGCTTTTATTGAACTAGGAGGTGAATTTGAGCCAAAATGTAAGGCTTGACTCCAAGTGGCTGAAGTATAAGCATATTAATTTCTGTAAATTCTTCTGTGACATGGGTATCCTTGAAAAGGGAGAGGAGAGATGGCAGGAACTCCATACCACCAAAGCTCATCTTTCTGAACAGGTGAGGACATTCATGAGGGCTTGAACTGCTGTTGCCCAACTGCTGCTACTGTGGTCCAGCATTCAGTTGAGCACTGGACACAATTTATATACAGCACTTTAAACAGATAGGAATGGATAGAACTACCTTCAGAGCTATGACACCTGAAGGAAAACTACACTCTTCAGAAAATGTGTGAATTGCACTGTATCTTTCCCATACAACAATTTCTGCTGCTACATATTGTTATACAGTTAGAATATATCAATTCATCCAAACTGTTAACTTCTCAGTTGGCACAAGAAAAATATGGAGTTATAATCTGATATATCCATAACTGTGTGAGAGTCTATTTATTGACCGTGTCAGATTTTCATATAGGTTTCTAAGGCAGTATGTGTTTATATTATGTTTGTCTGGATTTTTTTTTTTCTGAATGTGTGGAGTTTCTCAACAGTAATTTTGTTTCTTATGCGTCATCGTCTGTGTTCTGATTGCAGGCAGTGAGGAAGTTAATTTGATATATTGATTTCTTCAACAGAACTTTTTTTTACCTTGCGTTCAGTAAAAATTACTGCAAAAGCAAATGTATTGGAATAGTCTATAGTATTTAAGCAGAATCTGATTTAAGCTGATAATTTTTATTCAAGTGATGTGCAAAGAACAAATCTTTCGGCTGGGAAAGCCACCTCAAATCATTTGTACTGCAAGAGTTTTTCTTTTGCCTGTCTTTTCAGCTCCTTAGATGTCAAGAAGTTGATATGGCCTAGTAAACTCACATCTCCTTTGTATCTGCCGTTGTGAGCAGATCCACATTTCCCTCCTCCCAGCAGTAGGAAGCCAGGCAGAGAGTTCCCATCCCTGCTGTCTCTGTCATGCAGACCCGCACCCCGTGGTATCAGTTCCTTGCCCCAGGAGTGCACTGTTAAGGTGAAGACTCAGTGTTGAATGATTTTCTTGTAGAAAGATCAAAAGAGGCAGCACAATTTTTATTTTTTTTTCTAGTTTCCACTTTCAAAATTCTGTATCAGGTGTTTGTTATTGTATATAGAGCTTCTCAAATCTGATGCCATAAAAGTGAAACAGTTTTTCTGAGTAGAGATGTTCCTTTATAACTTCAGGCTGAAAGATTAAAAATATGAAGTAAGGGTGTGGAAAACATGTAATGATAGCATTCTTAGGTCAAAGGGAAAGGAAAAAGCACCTGCTTGAGTTACTTGTTGACATGAAGCATCTACTTAAAATGATGTATAGTTGATTTTCTCTAACGCATGAAATGCAAACTACTCTGCTGTTCCCTCATAGCTAATGACAGATAATTAGAAGGGCTTCCTTTCCCCAAAACCGCCCAGGTTGACACTGCAGTTGATGGCTCATATAAGATAAATGGGATATGCTGTAGAGAATGGCAGATCAGAAGCTGTGGGAGGAAATACTCCTAAAACCGCGGGGAATAATAAGATGTGAACTGTGATGTAAAGAGGAAAATAATAAAATACTTGTTTTTTAGATATTTACAACAAGCAACAGACTCTCTCTAATGCTGCAAGAAAAGACATGGAAATAATCACTGGGTTTCCTACTTTACTCTGCTAGCTAAGTGTCTCTGAAACAAGACCTGGGGCTGGTGAGAAGGTTCCTCAACAGAACTTTTTGAAATGCCAATGTGCAGCGTTGTTTACTGGTGAAACTTAATGAGTAATGAATGTGCCAGTGAGGCAAAGATAAAGTATTTCTACTGCCTGCAGCAGCATTACCCATTCAGGGGAGTAGGGGAAGGGAGAAGGGAGGTGAAAAAAGAGAGAGTCCTCAGCAGTAGTTTGTCTTGGGTATCAGCAAATGCTGCTCCTTCAGCAACTGCTGGATTTATTTTTAACTGCTTGACTCATTCTTTGTCAGATGATTGACCATCAAGCTGCATATTGAAACACGAATGTGCAGAGGAAGCAAGCGTAACTAAAGGAAAAGGGGGAGTGGTTGTCTGGGAAAAGAGGTGGGATCGGGGAGTTGAGCTTCACAGGCCGGGTGCCCGCTGTGTGAGCCAGTTACCGGCGGCGGAGCGGGAGCGGGGGGAGGATGGCTGCTCCCGGCGGCACGGAGCCGCTGGTCCTTATGCGTTAGGAGACGGGAGCTGGTGCGGTGTTCGGTCCAGCAGCGCACTGCTTAGCGACAAAGAAGTTTTGTTGGGTTTGGTTTTTTTTTCCTATGCTGGATGTTGCAATTCTAAAGGATTCTCATCATGATCGATAGCTCCAAGAAGCAGCAACAGGGCTTTTCCGAGATTTTACCCGCAGGAGATGATAAGCCGCTGAAGGAGAAGGAATGTCTTGAGGCCAAAAGCCAGAAAAGTCTTAAGGAAGGTCAGTCACTTGCTGGTTGGGGAACAGAAAATGCCGAAGAATGCAGGTTCACTTCATTTGTGGTATAATGCTGCGTGTCAGGAGGAATTTTTGTATATTAAATTATGTATTGTTTTTCCCCTTAAAAACTTTCTAAAAGCTAAGTTTAGGATTTACATGAGACTATTAAAAACCAATGATAGTAGCTTGATAGAAATTGTAGTATGAAGAAAAAAGAGTGACTAAGTACTCTTTTCAGAGTAGCTTTTTGTGCTGAATTCATTAAATACTCTAAAATTATGTCATTAAATATGACACTTAAAAATAAACCCCTGCAAACCTTTAGTTTTAGACATTTATTACTACCTCATTTTCAACAGTGCTTTTCTCAGCTGTCTTCCTCTAGAATTCCCTTCTCCCCTCATACTTTAAATTAGATTTGACTCTGCTTTCCAGTTGTATGCTTTTCAAATTACGTTGTCTCCTTAAATGATTGTTTTTAGACTGTGCATTAAATTAATAGAATGCACAAGCAGTAGTTTATAAAACAGCAACAGTCTGAGGATATTTGGAGCATTATTTAAAGCTGACAAATGGTACCACACCAGATTAATTTAAAGTAGTATTTGTTCAGCTGTGGCCATAACAGTGCTGAGACATGGAAGTCATCTTACTCCTAGCTGGAGGTACTCTTCTAGAAGGTCTGTTTTAATGAGAAGGAGGAGACCTCTTGAGGTCAGCTGCAAGCCCTGCCCAGAGTGGTTTGTGAACTGCTTCGTGTTAACACCCCAGGCTCTTTGCAACTCAAGAAGATCCAACTTCTTAATCAGAAGCAAACTCTATTTGTAGTCAACAGAATTCCTTCTTTCCATTTACAGGACTCTGCCTTGGCTTTTACTCCAGATCTCTCTGGATTGTCTGGTGATTCAGAGATTTCTTCCTCGTTGTTGTGGCAAATCTGCTGTTTTTCTGTCTTCTACATGACATCATGCCTTTCTCAGAATCTAAATGCTGGGTTTATTTTCAGTTTGTTTTTAAATTTGTTTCTTAATGATGTTTAAAATAGCAATCAGATCATATTCATTATTGAATTAGGTAACTGACAGTTTATTTTTAAAAACTCTTTACTTAGCTCTACGTTAGAGCTAGAGAAAACACTGATTTTTATATAATGTGCTGACACCAAAATTTCTTGTTGATTGGAAAGATAGGTAATAACAAGTTGAGTGTTTATGCATGTAGTTATGGCTGAGAGCATAACAGATCCACTTCCTTTACAGCAGGAAAGTGCTGATTGAAAGACAGTGATTGAAGAGAAAGGGCCAACGGTGGTGTCTTTTTCATGATGTTTGCCTTGCATCTCCAAATGGGCTCAGTTAAACCTGCTGCTGCTAACTCTGAAGCTCTGTGGGGCAACAGGAACAAAGAAAGAAGGGGAGGAAGTTGAGAGGGACAGAGGAGTAAGCATACTGTTGTGGGAAGTACTGTAGGGGGGAAAGCCCCAAACCCTAACTAATCTAAGCTACCAAGAAATAAAGGGGAAGATGATGTGAAAAAACTAGCATGGTGGATAGTGTAGGTGGGCTAATAAGTAACTATGGTAATTTTTATCTTCAGTCTTCTTTGAATATGTCAGTTACATAGAAAGTTGATGAAAGAATGTACATTGCAATAATGATGGTCTGTCAGAATATCAGAAAACCTGTAATTATGGGACACTCTTCCAGTCTAAATTCATGAATATTTTAGCTTAAATTATTCAGTGCATAAAAGAAGATACAGTTGTTTTCCAGAATCACTATCTTTGATTTCTTTTCTCTGTTCTTCATTTTCACTTTTTACCAGTGAATATGGCTTATCCTTTTATTTCTCCAAAGCTTGGCAGCCTAATAATTAAAATAATGAATTTCTTTTAGAGAGTATGAATGACTACAGGATCTCCTCTTCCAGCCTTTCCTCTTTCTGAAGCCTTAAGAAAACAAGCATTTTCTTTTCTGTAGTATATATAGAATGAATTATTGAAAACATTGTAAATTCACTTGATTTATATCAAGAGAGACTAAAGCAGAGCTTCACCTTTTCAGTTACAAAATATGTAGTTCAGGTATTTTGTTGATTTTTAAAAATTCGGTTGCAGTTGTTAATTTTGTCCTATTTAAATAGCAGTATAAAGAACATTAAACACTTCCTATTTTACAGAATAGTATATTCTAAATTATCTTGTGGCATTCTGTATTTGTTCCCGCTCGTCTTTTCTTGTAATTAAAAAGATGATGCAACTGGGTTTGCCACATGAATCATCAACCCTGTTTTTGATAGGACACAAAAATACTTAGAATACCACCAGTGAATGGGTAAAACTGCAAAAATTAAAAATGTAATTATTTTGGCAAACCCAGATGAAGTACATAGAGGTCAAGTAATTCAAAAGGTGCTACAGCCTTTGCTTCCTAATGTGTTTTGCATAGGTTTGATAAATCTAAAAATCCTGAGATAGTACAGTAGGCTTATTTCAGCAATGAGTACCTTATGAGAATTGTTAGGTACAGTTCTTTTTATACTTAGTATTTCTTTTTAAGGAAAGAGACTTTTGATGGAAATACAAATCCTAACACTACAGCAAATTAATATTAAGGATGTTGGAAGGTTAGATTACAAGGATGATTTTTTTCTTAGGCTAATGGATACTCTTAGAAGGTACACATAGCATCCTATATGACAGGAGGAAATCCTCTCAATTACCCTACTTTCTTGTAAACAACTTATATATTATTGTTGTATATTGTCTGTTCTGTGAAAACAGCTCTTGACTTTATCTATTTTATAAAAATTACCTTTTGTATGAGCAAGGAACAAAAATAGGTTTTGGTTTTCAGAGCCATACAATGCTAACCAAACGGCTTTTTCAAAAATTCCTGAAGCATTGACTTCTAATGTCAAGCAAATGGCTGAAACCTTTAGAAAATTCAAGTGAAAAGCCTTAAATGAAATCAAGACATCATTGTGCTTACAGTTAGTAAGAAAGAATTAGTATCATCAACAATGCGTATATTGGGAATTAGGAATATATTTAGGCTGCAGATTAGAAGGTTTCAAATTGAGCAGTGAAGTGAATTTGGGAAGTCTTGCCTTGTACCCTAAAATTGATTGATGAGCTCCTGCAACAGTGTATGACCACGCAGAACACTCAAAGACACAGTGTTAAATTGCTGAAACAAATCAATATGGTGCTATCTCAGGTGAGAATGAAAAGGAGACTCAATTCCAGTTTGTTTTCATGATATTTTTATATATTAATCTGAGCTTCTGAATTACCAGTTGCCTGCACTTACTGTAAGGAAAAAAAAAACTAACCAGGATGGAAATTTTCTTTCCATCTTGAAACATAATTTCTTTCCTGGAGTTGTATTACTTTTTAATTTTACTGTTTTGTTGGGAACTGGAGATTGTCAAGTGCTAGAAACAGGAAACAGGATGGAATGAGTGAAGCACAGAGATTTCTCAGGTGCTTGCCTTCATGCTCTCTAGTTAAGTTTACCAGGCTTAGTCAGGAAGGATTTCTTCCCTTCCTCCATTGCAATCAAATCAATATTGCATGAAAATTGTATATTTAACAGATTTCCTGCTATTGGTGGCATGTTGGGTATTGGTGATAACTCTCAGCATCTACTGCTCTCCTGCGGTGGCATGTTACACTTAAAGATTCTACTGTTGATTTGCTGCTTTCGGTGGTTTATTGTTGTTATTGTTGGGTTTTGGTGTTTGGTGGGTTTTTTTAAGTTTTACGTTTCTTTATATGGTGTTGGGAAGTGGTTTTATTACCCCTTATCAGTGACAATCTATCAGGTATGTTTCTTGAGAGACAGATAATAAGAGAAGTCCGGGGGGGGGGAAAGAAGGTAGTATTTGTGTTGTCTTAGTTAATAAAGGAAGCACTGTAAATTCAGCAGACTAATCCTGTGAGGCTGTGTTAACGTTCTTAACTTTATGCATCTACCATAAACAGTCTCTTTAATGACAGTGGGATAATTGTATGTCTTACAAGTAAATCAGCACTTATTCCACAAAATTTTCTTCTTTGGTGTAGCATTTAAATGAATAATAAATATATGGTAATACCATTATAATAAACACATGCTTAAATACTTAGATCAACCAAGGCCACAATGTATTAATTTGATTTTGTATGTAATCTGTGTGCAATTAGAGGATACAGCAGCTAACCAAGAGTTCTAAGGAAACTTTGTCAACTACAAGATTTCTTAAAGGTTTTATAAAAAGTTACGATTACGACTGCTGCTGCCAAAAGTAGATGTAGTCTTCATCCAGCCCTACCCTGCTTACTGTCAGCCTCTTTCCTGTGTTGGCATTAGTGATGATGCAGCCCTGAAGTGAGTGGAATCAATGAACAGGTATTACTGAAGGCTATTAACAATATTGCTAGTTTTCAGACAGATCCAAGCAGTGACCTGACAGGCTGCAGCTTTGCCCGTGTTGATGCAGCAGAAGCAGCTGGGGATGGAGGGAGGAAGAGAACATTGTCTTTCCATCAGTGATCCTGTCTTAGATCATATTAAGTTATGAAACCACACTCTGAAACCACCGTCTGTTTTGTTGCTTTTCTGGAGGTTTCTTCTTTCCTTTCACAAAGCATTTTTAATGCAAAGTCCTTCTAGGTAAGTGTAAGCAATCTGACTCATCCACTAGCAAGCTTCTGCAGAAATCTGATGATGTTGTCTACATAGCTGAGCTGACACAATGCCATTGCTTACTTCCCAATTTGTGATAAGGCATCTTATCAATGCCTATAAGTATCTAAAAGGTGGTTTGA
>BJBW01003215.1:0-13004 GCA_004320125.1 Scolopax mira | reverse complement strand
TTCCAACTCTAAAAATAATTCAGTGAAATTCAGTGAAATCTTAGTGTAAATCCACCTTCCTCAGTGTTTTGAATTAATGTGCAATCCTGGGAGTTGGAGGATTTGCTTAGGTGGTACGCATTTTGTTTGCTGGTTCTACTGTGCCTAGGAAAAGCATGGAAAATGGAGGGTAGTACCTTCTCGAGGGGGTTTGTCTGGGTGGAAATCATCTGTCATCATTCAATGTAATATGCTCCAAATTATCACTAAGCAAGTCTGCAGTAGATGTGGAATTTGAACACAAGTTTTATGAGTCCTTTACAGAACACTTGGCTGATAGTAGTATTTGAGGAAATGTGAATTATGTTTTAAAAAATCAGGGGCTATACTAAGCAGGGGAATAATTTCAGGTTTAGAAAACTTAATTATTGCTAATATCCTTAAGGTATGCATTTTTACAGAATATTTGAAATGTAAGATTTAGTTAGACTTTCTGCCCAAGATGGTAGGGTTTTTTTTTCATTTTAAAGATTAATACAGAATTGTGAAAAGTACAGATTTTGCTTTTTACATATACATGTATATATATTCATCCCAGCAGACACTCCAGTAATTTGTTTGGAGGCTTGTGTATATTCTGGCTTGTTTCTAAGCAACATGTTCCATAGCAATAGGACATATTACAGATTGTCCTATATCCTAGTCATTTCAGTTTTTTAACTGATTATATTGTTATGGTTTATATTTTTGTTTTAAATGTTAAGTTTATATTTAGCTATCTTTCCCATCTAGTTTTTCATTTTCTGCTTTCAACATGATGATGTTACTTCTGGAAACGGTTATGTCTACTTTATTACTGGCTTACAGACAAAAGCTTTAAATCACAGTGGTATAATTTAAAAGATTTGGAGGTCCTGGAGGGTTTCCCTCTAGAATTCTGAAGAGATTATCTGAAATGGCCCTCAGTAGTCTCCACTCACATGCTTTGCATTTATGCAGAACATTTCTAAGCTGAAATGAAAGTATGACTAAATAATTGCTTAAAATGAGCATGCATCAGAGACTGTTACACTTTCCTTAGTTTCTTTTTTTTTATATCTAGTTTTAGCAGAAAAATCACATATACAGTAATGGAAAAGATAAATAAGGGATTTTTTTTTAATGAAAACAAGTAAAATAAGTGATATGCTTTTTTAAAAAAAATTACACCCTGGCATGCATGAAAGTTTTGTGTACAGAACCCAGTAGAACACATTCACTCATGTTTAGATAATGTCTAAACATGATACTTTTATTTTAAAATTGAGACTATTTAACTTACTGTATCACCATCTTCAGCCTGATTGCAGGTGAGTAACACAATTTGAAATGCATTTTATTTTTAAAATGATGTACAACTTACGTAGAGTTGCTTCCAGCATATTACAAGTAGCTAAATATTCTCATGGCTTTTCCCTCACCTTCCTTTCTTCTATGACATGCCATACCACTGAAAAGAACATGATGTTACCAGATTTCTGATTTTTGGACACACGCAGAAAGAGAAACAAATGCTGGGTACAAACTAGCTACCATATTCCATAATCTTCCTGAAATGTGTACCTTGCATGTCACCTGGTCTTTATTTATTATGCAAAGCAATCAGTTTATTAAATTTTTAGTTTTATTCACAGAATTATATTAGTTGAAAAGATTAACTTGTTTTGTCTCAATAAAGCATTTAATGAATTATAAATAGAGTGCAACATCCCATATAGAATTGAGGGAGAAACAATCACAACTCAGGAGAAAGCAGAATAATAACTATGGAAAACTGTTTGAGTGTAAATTATGATGTTTAGAAATGCCATATAAACTTTTAAGTTCAAGCAGGTGGTGTTTGGAGGCATGAGGGTAACAACTGAAAGAGGCAAAGAGTTAAGCACTTGATACTTGATTTCTGCAATTCTGTAACTGTTGCCCTGTGCATTGAGGTTGGTCCAGAATTCTTAAATAAAATAAAAAGCTGATGCTTAAATCACTTGTATCCTACTATCTGATAAAATACTCTCTTCTACTTTACTGCCGTCCTGCTGTTCATCAACTTGTATTAATGTTATAGTCCTGATGCCAAGGAACTAGTTATAAATTACTTCAGATCAAGGATACAGTAGAATAGTTCATCTCCTGCAGCACAGCTTCATCACAACTAGAATGTCTGTTGTTAACCTGTATTGCTCTATTTTGAACTCAACATGCTAGAGGCCTTGGCTGTATAAAAGCTGTTTTAAGCTGGCAGAAAGAAATGGAGGCTTTCAGTGTAACTGCTTTTAATTTAAAGGAAATGGCCCTGTTTCCAGCACTGTCTGTTTCCATGGCAGCCAGCCTAGCAGCCTGCACTGGAGTTTGTACTGCCCTTGGAAATTTCCAAGGGAGTATGCAGGAATGTTGGACATTACATTTTCCCACTTTTACTTGCAGTTTCAAGGGCTTAAATAGCTGGATTTTAATTTGGGAAGCAATAATGAGATTATTACATACAAAACATAAAAAAATCTTGATGCATTATTTTTCTTCTTGCTGTCAGTGGAAAGAACTGTCTGTGCTGTATGATGTCTGTATGATGTCTAATGAGCCCTTTCTCCGTGGTTTAGTGTCTGTTTCATCTGTGTAATGGTTAAATGTCAACAACCATTTGCTGTTTCATAGTACATTCTATAAAAAGATAAAATTTAAATTTTATTTTAAAATAAAAGGATATGTAATTAACTGTGTTAGATGTGGAATTATTAGTGCTGGAACGGTGCACAGTATGAGTTCTGTTTTTTTTTCAAGACAAGAAGCAGTGGTGAAAGCTTGTCAATCAGTGTAGATAGCATTGTTCCTGCAGGACAACTGTCAATTTATTTTTGGCCTCTTTACATTCCAGGGCTTTTGATTATATAGTGCTACTTTAAGACCTTTTTTCCATAGGATACAAATTACAGATTTGTAACAGAAATCACCTGCATGACTTAAACCAAACAGCTATTATCAAAGCTACTTACTAATATGTTTTATTTCCACTCCTACCATTCACACGGAGTAAGACTGGACTGCTCTGTGTTCTGTACCTTTCCAAGGGTGTTCTACAGAATGCGGTGTGTACTTGCTGAAGTGTCTGTGCCAACTTTCCGGCATTCAAACCAGCATAGTGGTCCAACTGGAGGATCCAGCTTGAGCTATCAAGGATCTGCTTGTTTTGGTTATTCTTATTCTTCCTGCCCCTTTAGGGCACAGTGTATATGAACCTGAAGAGTATTCAGTGTTTGAAAACAGGGGCCATTAACTTCATAAAACTTACTGCGATATAGTTTCAAAATAATAAAGTGCATTGGTTAACAGATAACCTTTCCTCTTTGGTAGCATTGTCTCCATTCCCTTGCATATAGAAGCATTGATTCCCTGGTAACACTGGAAGAAACTATGAAAGTGGGAGCACCAGCCTCTGGCACTCAGTTTTCAGGTGGTGAAAATCTATACCACCAGTGAAATCACAAGACTCCTACTGACTTTATGAGGGTGAGATAACCAGATACTCTTATTGTGAGGAGGGATTATGCTTTTTGGTTCTGTCAATAAGTCTTAAATAAGCTAAGATTTAATGGTCATTTTATTGACTCAAGAAAACTCATGGAAATTTTGGAATCTCTTTACCTGTTGTTAAAGTGTTAATCTTAAAATCATATACTGACATGAAGATAAAAAGGAATACCTTCCCTTCCCCCTCAGTCAGAACTGGAGTTTGAGTGACCTCTCTGTGCAGTTCAAAGGTGATGTCTTAGATTTGCAGTGTTGTGAAGTGGGTTTCCGGCCAGATAATGTGAAGTGTAAAATATTTGTGCAGTCGTTTGCTCAGTGGTGTTAACATAACTCTTCTTTTGCACATACACTTCAAATATGAGGAACTGTATTACTGACATTAAGAGTGTATTAACATATCTAAATCTTTGTCAATTCTGGGCCTTTATTTTGGAGATCATCTTCTATGATTTTAGATGTTATGCAGGCAACTGCCTGATTTTAAAAGTGTAAAAGTGAGAGGTAAGCTGTCAATAAACTGAATGGATTTGCCAAGAACAATCTGCTAAACACAAGTGTTGTAGTAAGTACTACCCCATGGGGAACTTTGTTTTGTAGTACCTCTTGTCTTTTGAATTCCCCCTTCCCCAGATTCCACACTGGGTTGTCTGTAAATAGTTCTTTGTAATAAAGATAAAAGAAAAACAAACAAAGCAACCCAGCAAAACAAACACAAAACCCACCAAACCAAAAATTCCTGCCACAAAACACTAGAATAAAGTTACAATATAATGACTTCAGTTAATGCCTCTGTGATTTTTATTTTTTTTTTTATTTTTTCAGAAGCTGTATCATCGTGCAACCTCATCCTCTTGCTGACTGACTGATGTAGAAATCTCTCACTATATGGTTATATATATATTAAACAAAGTATATACTAGATTGAATTACATGAGACTTAAACCTAACTGAATTCTATTCTATAGGGAGTTTCTCACTGAAATAAATTAGCAATTCTTTGCCAAAAGTGCAAAGCAGTGCTCTATTCTCACATCGTCCAATTCTTGTCTTCAAAGATAATTTAATCACATTTTCCTTATGGAAAACTTGTGATTTAGTTTCCATGACTCTCATCTTCCATCCCTCTCTGGCTGTTCTTCGAACTGCTTTTTTGTGGGTCCTCGTTTCCTTTTGAGCTTTTCACAAACCTAATTCCTGTCCTTTTCTTTATATATACTTCAGGTTCATCTCCAGTATAAAGACAGAAATCTGTCTGTAACTTGTTTCTGCTTAGTCCCTCTAACTACAATGACAATAGAAAGGTCATTGCTGACTCTACTATGACCAT
Organism: Scolopax mira; assembly: GCA_004320125.1. NCBI lineage: Eukaryota > Metazoa > Chordata > Aves > Charadriiformes > Scolopacidae > Scolopax > Scolopax mira. Next base: position 8,137 of record BJBW01003215.1, on the reverse strand, counting down.
CTGCTTTGACATGCAGACCTCTAAGTCAAATATCCTCTCTGACTAGATGCAGCTGTGCAACTAATTTATACTTTCTGTTGCTATGGGGGCTGAAAGTATTTTAAGTCCTTATGTTTTTTATTGAGATAGAAATATTAGCTTCTTCCTGATCTGTTTGCTTTGGAAAAGCAAAAGTGAGTTGTTGGGATTTTTTTAACTTTTCAACTGTTCAAAATAATATATTTAGGGTTTTTTTAAATTCACAATTACTTTCTATTTAGAACGTTTTTTTCTTTAATAACGTAAGCAATTAAAGGGCAAACATCTGGTTTCCATCCAAGTCTGTTTCTGTTTAACCTCCTTGCTCTGGTCAAGTCAAAATCTTCAATTACTCTTATTGTACCCTCTTTCCAACTATGAATCATCTCTTCTTCAGCATTCTCCCTGCAGTGCTTCCCTATTAGTCATGCTACAGGCTGTCCTTTCTTTACTATGCATTATATAAGTTCCTGATATTTATTTATATAACTACATGTTCTATATCTTCTTTATCTCTCGTTTTTTTCAGTCCTCGCATTGTTTTTATGACTTGTTCAGATACACATGGGTTAACTTCAAAACCATCCTGTATTTGCTTTGTGACCCCTGGATGTTGGGTAGGCAAATAGACAATATGAGGGACAACAGCTGTTTGTTCTATACATATTTTCCACAAAATGCTAAAGCTTCACACCTGAGCACATATAGTTTATATGCAGGTACGTTTTTACTGCTTTTCTCATCCTTCTGCTATAGTCCACTGTATATTCTCTTGTAAGACTATATGTTTTGGATATGGGTTAGTTTTTACTCATTCTGCAAAGCTTAAGCCAGATGTCCTATCATAATTGAAGCTACCAATCATAAATAGAATATATTCTTAAATTATGTGTCAGGGCTTCCGATCAGCTACATTTGGAATTAATGTTCATTAAAGAATTAGTTGAAACCAGTTGGAAAATAAGAGATAAGCTACCTACATTCTTACCACTATTTTTTTTGCAGAATAGATTTATTTTAGTCTCCCTTCTCCATTTCCTGGGGGAATACCACCTATTACGGCCACAGTCAAGCAGCCTTGATTCTCAAGAACTCACACAAATCTTATCGGCCACAAACGTAACTAATACATCCACTGGGGTGTGTTTTGTACAGTGTTGCTGCTTCCATGGCTATGTGCGAGTGTGATGGTAGAGGGAGGCACAGCTTTTCCCCCTTTCTGACACACTGCGCACCAGGTAGCACAAACCGGGAACTGCTGGAGTATCTGAAGTCTGATAAGATGAAGAACAAGTCTCTGTTGTCTGTAATAGGTTTCATGGAGTAGATCGTGTATGTGCTTCCTACAAACTAATTTTCTGATGTAGCCAACTATCCAAACTGGTGAATTAGTGAGGGACTTAAAATTGTTGTTATCAACTCTGGTAAACAGTGATCATTCTGTATTGTGGCAGTCACTCTGAAAGTGGTTTAACTGTCCCACTTCTGTTCTGAAAGGACCACACTAACAGTGCATAGGTAGCTATAGCTGAACCAGCCACACCTACAAAATGGGTCTTATGATAAAGCTCAGTAAAAAAGTAAGTCTGAGTAGAAAGCATATTAGGTTAGAAATATCACATACCACAAATGCATCTTTTTCTCAATAGATGACTTGCCTGTCATATATCGGTAGAGGACTCACATCAGTGATAACATTCCTGGACCTGTTATATTACCAGCATTTGCTTGTTGATCCACTGTGTTGAAAAAATTTCTAATTCTGATTTACTTAGTCTGTTTGATAATGTGCATCCACTCTCCCCAGACGTAACTGATGTTGGAGCACATAATTTTTCTTGAAGAACTTGATCCTGAAATAAAGAGGCATGTGCTTAATACTGACTTGTAACTAGGTAAAAGACTTGGTAGACACATTTCTAGTGTGTTTAGTGTTCCAAGAAAGCCAGATTTAAGTATGGTGTAAATTTGGACCAAATACATCTGTATAGTCTGGATGAGATTCCTGCCAGAGCAGGACATGCTTTTCAGCCCTTTCTATGGCTTCCTAGCTATGTAACAGGAAGAGTAGTTTGAGTGAAGAACAGAAGTAAGTCAAGTTTCAATCTAATCAAGACGAAAAATACTGTGCCTGACATATGGTAGTCTTGCCATGCTGTTTATAAACTATCTCTCACGTCATTCCCATGGGTAAAATTTACTTAAGATTTTTAAAGGGATTGCATGTTTAGTTTCAAGACTATGAGCTGTCTTGATTTTTACAGTCGTAGACAAGAGAATCCAAAACAAAAACACATCAGAGTTTTTTCCTTTCCTGTAAACACCACACCAGTTAGTGAATTTCTCAGTGGTCTGTGCAAGCGCAGTAGGAAATTCTTAGAAGTAGCCTCAGGATAGAGAGTTAACATCATAAGATTATATTGTTATGCTAAAAACGCATTTCCATTCAGTTGTGGATTTCTTGAAGTTTTCTGTAGGAATAGGCTAAATCCTGACCCAATACATTATTCTTAATTCACGCTTAACTTGTATAGAGGTTGTAGATTTCTTAAAGTTGGATGTACTGTTGCATAAATGTGATTTTGCACACACTTACCTGTATTTTGGGGGCAGATTAGACCAACTAGGCTTAGAAACCCACGTGGTTTTCTGCAGACAGTTTTGAACTTTCTCTACCCATGCTCTGAACTCCTTGAGAGTCTGTAGCTATCTAGGCTACACTGCCAAACCCAGCCTAGGAGGCGCTTCAGAAAGGAGTGTGTAACAGCACCATTTGAGTTGGTTCAAGACTTCAGGCAGAAGTTTGCGTCTATTAGTAAGAGACATCGTAAGATGAGGTCACAGTATACCTGGAGCCGTGTGAAATTATGGAAGACCAAAAATAAATCCTGAAAACTATTATAAAATAATCCTTCAGTTAACCTTTTACAGTCATTTAATATTACTTGGAAAATAAGAAGCCATTACTTAAAGAAGGTATATTCAAGTTTCCAGAGGAACTTAATATGTTTTGAATGATGTACATCAATTTACATCTTAGTGTTACATTTGCTTTCTCCCACCTCTGTCTTTTGTAATTCCTGTGTAACAATATTGTAAACTGAACTGCTATGCCACAGCCCTGAAATGTTTGTATTTAAATTCTCAATGTTTGTGTGACACAAAAAATAACGTCCTTGTTTTCAGGACTTGCTATTCCCAGTCTTAATGCTTTAGCCAGAGCAGTATCCTTCCTGTATTGTAGAACGGGAAATAAGCTGGTTCCTTTTAAATTCTGAAAACAATGAACTTTGTCCTTAGCCTAATTTTTTAGAAATTATGTTCATTTTGATGTTTTAGACAATGCATTAGTTTGTTTTGCTTCCTCTTGAAATACAATGGGAACAGCATGTCATACATCCATAATAGGCTATCAAGGCAGAATTTAAGAATGTAAATATTACAATTTTTAATATTTTTCTTTACCATCTCGTGTTCAAAAGATGATGAAGTTTCATGTTAGAATAATGGTTACAAGGGGAAGAGAACAAGACAAGAAACAAACAACTTTTTTTACTGGGAACATTTATAAAAAAAGCCCTAATCTTTGAAAGTGTAAATCCTTTGTGTCTATGCCCTCCCCTAGTGTTTTTTTCTGGTTCCAGGTACAGTAATTAATGTGTATCACGTTGGTGATTCTTACAGTAACAGTCAATTGAGAACCTTTATACATTTTAAGAAATATAAAGAAACATAAGAAGTTACTTCTGAAACTGTAAAGAGTTTTCCATATTGGACAATATTGGATTTACTTGGTCCTTGAAATAATCATCTCAATTATCTCAACATATCTCAATGAGGAAAATGGCATTTTCAGATTCCAAGAGAGGATAACATCTGTTCCTCATGTATCACTTTTTTTTTGGTGTTTTTAAATAAGACAGGTAAAATCTTCAGTTGTTTTCAGTTTCTTGTGTTTCAGCAAGATTTATTTAAATATGCAATAAGCTTTTATCTTTCCAAAAAATAAATCCTTAAGCAAATACGATCAACCAGACAAATACAGTGTTTCTTTTAAAAAGCTCCAACGTAATTTGTATTTCAGCATAGTATAGTCAGGTAAGATTGGCTTAAGACATGTAAGAAGGCTATATGATCATTATGTGTTGCAGTTTATGGTGTAGGCTTTTTATACCTCACTGTTTTCTTGAATCTATTATCTAAGAGTAGTGTTACAAAGGGAAAAGCTCATTTCTAGATTTAGATGTATACTTAATACCTGTTATGAGGCCTAGCTGGAAGGAAAGGTTGAATGTATGTATGAAAATCAAATTGGGATTTGAAGCAATTGTTCCAAACTATGTTAATAGCAGTTCATCCTTAATGATAGGTGTTTCAAAGGTAACTGTCAGGTCTGAATGCATGTAGAAAAATACTTCTAAATTTGAAATACTTGGTATCTTTTGATGGTTTTTTTGTAATTTGAGAGGAATAGTACACTTACATATGAATGAATGATTGTTTTCTTTTTTCAGTACTTCAGCTGAGGCTACAACAAAGACGGACGCGAGAACAGCTGGTGGACCAGGGCATCATGCCACGTAAGACTTATGTTATTTCTAGTAATTTGTATTACTATAGCTGAGTATATAAAATAATGAAGATAAGCATTTATGTAAGAATCATTAAAAATAACTATCATTTAAAAAGGCTTTTGGGATCCTTTTTATTATCTAAATGAGCATGAAATAAATTCATCATGCTTAACTAATGTTTCAGTTAAAATAGCCATTGTGATGAAAACGCAAGGATTTCCAGAGATACTCTGATTCTCTTTTTATTTTCTCTCTTTAAATTATGAGTAATCTTACGTAAATAAATTGAATTATAGAAATGAGTGGACATCAATAACAAAGCCATCAGTCTTTAAAGAGCAGGATAGCAAGGGCTGCCAAACAAAAGAAACAATATAAAGAAGTTATAAATATAAACACATGTCTTCTGTGTCACATTTTGCATGGTGGTAGCTGTGGTGTTACAGGGTGTGAGGCAGAGGATTAGGCTGGGCATCTTACACTGGGTTTTATGATGTAACGCCGAAGTCTAGGTTCTGTGTCTAGGCCTTTCTGAGTATGCATACTTTTCCAAGAATATGGGAATTAGCTTTGGGGTTTTTTTAGAAAACCATTTTGGTTTTAGAACATTTTTTTTCAGTTGCCAAAAGTTCTGATCAACTTGCCACATCTGGCAAACTGTCCAAATTGGTGTAAGAGTCTTGTATTCTCCACTGGAATAAAGATTCTATAGTGGTGAAAATTCAATTAATGCTATCTTTGAGAGAGTTAAGTGCTGCTGATCACCTTAGTGTGACATGTCTCGTTAAGGCAGCAACATCACCAAGTTCATAAATACATTTGGAGATGTATTTTTCAGGATTTTGTTATACTGAGCTTCTGACTCTTTGGCCTGGATACCTGCCATCCCTGGCAGCTGTGTAAGAAGTTAGAGTTCTTAATTTTTATCTCTAATTCTGTGCTACTGCTGGAATTTAATTGCAGATCATAGTGCTTTGACAAGAAAATAATGTTTGTAAATTTGGATGTTTGTTACATTTGTATGTTTCAAGTTATATTTTGAAATTAAGTATGTTGAAAGTAAGTGGCACACATTATGCAATTGCACTTTATTGCCAGAGCCCATTTTCTCCTTTATTGACTTCAGTCGGTTAGAGATGATGGTTGTTTCAGCAGCAGCATTTACAATACCTAAAATCAATTTAGGAATCACAAGAGAGTCCTCCTGAATACAGATATTTAGTGGCCTAGAATTCAACTGCAACTCTTCAACTCTTTCCTTAGAGATGTTTTGGTGTTCCTCGGCTTGGGCTCCCAATGACTGTGCTAATTGTTTTGTAGAAGCTCTTCTGACTTGTTTTGGAGATCAGCCTGGCCTCATAACCAGGAGCGTATAGAAAGTATAGAGAATCCATCAGTGGACAGTGTGAGATGAAACTCAGCTCAAGATTATCCAAGTTGTCAAAAGATTCAACTGTGAAAAATAATTTTTCTTAAACAAACAATAGCCCTAGCCATTGAAAACATTAAAATTATGTCATTATTATTATTATTATGAATAGCCCATAGACTTGTGAAGTCTAGCTTGAAACTACAGTATCTTAAAGTTAGTCTCCTCTTCAAGGTTTCTGAGTATGCAGCAGATTTCAAATTGCTATGCTAAAGCATCTGCACCTTCCCAGGTCTGCAGTATTCATCATTATCTTCAGGAACAAATTGATCTGTGCAGCCTGGGAAAAAGCTTCTAAACTGTCAAAAAGTGTTAAGGATTTTGTTTTGCAGTATCTTGTCTCTGCCAAAAGTGTGCAAATAAGATGGATCATGCCTGCTGCCATTTCACTTCCTTTCAACAATCCAGTTGAGATGAAGCACTCTACAGCTCATATTTCTAGCTGAACAGTGTTTTTTATTCTTTTTGGCTATTAAGCAGCTAACCATCATTCTGTTTTCTAGCCTGAACATTTAAAGCCTCTACAGATTTTTGTTTTTAAAATCAGAAAAATAGTTCTTAAGGGACACTCCAGTTCTCTCTAGTAACAGCAAGTATGAAGTAGGGACAGATAGTAAATCCAGTGGGATAAATGCAACAGTATTCTGGCATTCCAAACCTTACTTCATAACATTTCTACTGTGGGACAATTTTGGTAAATAGACCCTGGTGTACATAGTGAAAAAGTTAAGTGTTACATGGTAATATCTCTTAAAATGAAATATTCCAAGTATTCTGTATGGGACTGTTGCTCTTTTCTGTTAAATCTAAGTGACTATAGCTAGCATGAGTCAAATACAAGCCTGGTCAATTGCAAACACAGCTCTGAGATGGTGTTAAACACTGGCACTGATTAGGATATTTCTTACGGAAATCACTTCCTGTCGATTTAACTTTTACTCTCCCTTCACAGCTTTGAAAAGTCCAGCTGCATTCCATGAGCAGATAAAGAGCCTGGAGCGAGCCAGGGTAAACTGCTTTGTTAAACTTGTCATTAACATCTGGAAATGCATAGTCACTTGTATGTGATATCAAATTCTCTGAGTGCATATACTTTTGGAAGAGTCCATTAAAATAAAATATCGTCGTCAAATCCAAGAGGAACTTTCTTAATTCTTCACAGGTCAAGGTGGGGGAATTTGCTTATGATCATAATGTATTACATAGCTATCTCCAGTTAAGGACAGAATCCTTGGGTAAATTATGCTTGTGCATTATTTCTGTAGCAAATCTATATTATCATGATTTTGTGTGGTGGTATGAGATCAAGTCCAGAAACATTCCCAAGTTGTTTGGGAAAGGCAGAAATTCATTAGCACTGTTTAACTGATAGATAACAGAATAAAACAAACCAAACCCCTCTATGCCTGTGTTCTAACAGTGAGTTCCACCTGTCTGAATGCAACTGCAAATATTCATTGATAGGACATCAGTGATTTATCAAACTACTATGATTTTTCTAGTAAACAGTAGTTAATGCTATTTCCTCATTTCTTTAAAGACTGAAAATTTTTTGAAGCACAAGATTCGCAGCAGGCCAGACCGGTCTGAGCTGGTCAGAATGCATATCCTCGAAGGTATGTACCCAGCTGAATGTACCTTTTAAGCTGCTACTAGAAGGAACTTCTGTACTTCTGCACTGTTTTCTAACTGAATTAGAAATCATTCATATCATTTATACATTCTTTTTCTCTACTTTTACAGTATTCTGTATAATAATGTGATTAATGGAGTAAAATCTGGTTGGCGGCTGGTAACCAGTGGTGTCTTTCAGGGCTCAGTTTTGGGGACAGTCTTGTTCGATATCTTTATTGATGATCTAGACAAGGGGATTGAATGCACTCTCAGTAAGTTTGCAGATGACACCAAACTAGGTGGGAGTGTTGATCTGCTTGAGGAAGGCTTTATAGAGGCATCTGGAAAGGTTGGATCAATGGGCCAAGGCCAATGGGATGAGGTTTAATAAGGCCAAGTGCCGGGTCCTGCATTTTGGTCACAACAACCCCGGGCAATGCTACAGGCTTGGGGCAGAGTGTCTGGAAAGCTGCCCGGCAGAAAAGTGTTAGTGGACAGCTGG
>BJBW01003214.1:64306-100370 GCA_004320125.1 Scolopax mira | reverse complement strand
GTGAGGTTGGTGAGACACTGGCCCAGGTTGCCCAGAGAAGCTGTGGCTGCCCCATCCCTGGAGGGGTTCAAGGCCAGGCTGGATGGGGCTTTGAGCAACCTGGTGTAGTGGGAGTTGTCCCTGCCCAGGGCAGAGGGTTAGAACTTGATGATCTTTAAGGTCCCTTCCAACCCAAAACATTCTATGGTTCTATGAAATGCAAGATACCTGATCTGGAATCAGACCAGGACCCTGTGACTTAAATGTGCTACAAGCACATATATATTTATATGTTTTACATAGCAAATGTGTAAATATTTGTACAACATCAGGTAAACAATTCAGCTTTGCAGTCATACTAGACACCACAGTGCCTAGAATAAATTGAACAAATTTATAATAATTTATCATAAATTTTGCCCTTTTCCTCCAGCAATATGTATGCAAGAAAAATTGGAGCTCAGTTTAGTTTGGTGCAAATTGTTCAGGGAATTATAGTAGGAGGAAGAGAGACGTATATTCCAGGCTGATGCTGGGGTTATGTGTCATCTGGCTCAGCAGCTCTGGAGCATTAACTGACATGGTGTATCAGGTTAGGTTAGTAATCTACCACTTGGTTCTGCTTGAGCAGGTCTGTGTGCCCAGGGCAGAGATCAGTGACAAAAACGGGGTCTCGGAGGGAAAGGATTAGTTGCTGTGTGATCAGCAGGATGGCACTCGCACCAGGAGATGTGCCACACACACACAGACTTAGTGCCTGGATCTGCTGTGAATCAGAAGCTACATCTGGAAAGTAGCAACACAAATCTGACTCTCCAGGGATGCCCATGGCAGCGAAAGCGGGCTTGGATGACAAAATGACAGACACTGGCAACTTGGACAGGATATTACCGCAATGGGAGAAAAACTTAAAGGATATAAAAATACCTGCTTGTTTTAACAAGATGCCCCAAGAGACTGGGAAGACCTTCCCTCACTCCAAACAAGTTGGGAATTACCTAGTAGGCAAAATGATCAACAAGGGCTCCTTTGCCAAGGTGATGGAGGGGCTGCACATCCCCACGGGGGAGAAGGTAAGCTCCTCATGGGCGGGTACCACGCACTAGGAATTGCAAGTAACCTCACGCTAACTTATGTCAGAGAATTTCAGACCATTTAATCTGCAAACCACAATCTACTCAGTGAATTATCCTCTGAACCTTATCCTCATAAATTAACCTCATAAATTGAGTTTATTGCTCATGTATAATCAGCCACATGTGCGAATATGTACTGAGTGCAACTGTTTTCGCAATTATAAAACAATATAGAGGACAAAGATATCCTCCCACTGAAAGAGAATAGGATAATGGCATGGGGAAAATTTCATATCTGCTTTCCTTGATAATCCTCACTGATTAATTAGTGTCATGTATGTGACCTATAAAGTTATGGACAACACTTAAGGAAAAGCCAACACTTAAGGAAAAGCCAACCACTCCAGCAATCATTTATATGGCAGGATACAGATAACATCTGTTATCTCTAGCTCACTTGGGCTAAAATAACATACCACGAGATGTAACTGGGGAAAGGTGGATTACTATCAAGTGGCTTTTTGATTTTTACTTTTCTTATGACCTCAGTAGTCTCAGTGGCTGACTAGCTGCCCAAACGGCAAAGGGTCTAATCCCAGCCAGTACCTTGAGTGGCTTTTATACCAAGTCAGAAGGGAGCATGTTAGAAAATAAAAAGCAGTAGAGTACAGATGCAGCTAACAGTCAAGCATGTAGGGATTTTTTGCACTTGAGAACGTTTCATATATATATTTATTAATGTAATAAGGTGTATAGATATGAGAGTTCAGCCTTCTTGTTTTAGCTTTCAAGAGAAGTAAACTGTACATTCCTGCATTGAGAATGTCTCCCTCTGATTATCACCATCACGTCAGAACCAGCTTCTCCCGCATGTCAGTTTACTCCCCATCCTTTTGGAAATTCATCTAGGTTGCAAAGCTTGTTGACGATTTGCGTATGTCCTACAATTTAGGTAGCCATAAAAGTCATTGACAAGAGAAAAGCCAAGCAGGATTCCTACGTTTTGAAAAACATGAAGCGTGAGCCACGGATACACCAGATGATTAAGCACCCCAATGTTGTTCGGCTATATGAGACCTTGGAGACTGACAACTCCTATTACATGGTGATGGAGCTGTGTCTCGGCGGGGACCTCCTGGACAGAATTTGTGACAAAGAGAGGCTCACAGAAAGGGAAGTAAGAAGATACACCAGGCAAATTCTGTCTGCAGTAGAGCACCTGCATTGCCAGGGGATTGTTCACAGGTAAGATGTTACCCCCCTTCCAAAGAACAGTAAGAAAATAAATTGTGCAAGAACATAGAGTACCCTTCTTCTCTGAGAGTGTTTCTTTAACTCTCCCTTGAAAAAACAGGGATTGCAAAGATGACTATGTTCTCTCAGCCCATCTTAATAAAGCATTTTATTCTCAGTGGTGGTAGAGGATAAGTTGTTACATACCCCTTGGGAAGTAAAGTAACAAAATCCAAGGATGATAGCTGATGAGAACAGCAAATTAGTCCATTGCCATGATTATTTCAGAATTAGCTGGTGACAAGCATGTATCTAATTCAAATATTTCAGTGTGGCTGTGCATATAAATATTGATTTCATTCTGTAACATATTGAAATAACCACACATCACTCAGGACAGAAGACTGAAGAATCACAGTCTTCAGGGGACATGGTTGCACAGGGGACATGGTCCTGCAGATCCAGGTCTGTGGCAGGTCACCAACCTTCTGCACTGGCTTTTCTATTATGGGGACAGTTCACAACTTCAGTCAGAGGACAGAGGAACCTGAGCAGCCCATGCAAGGAGAGCTCATCCTCATCTTCTTCCCCTCACTAGGGATCTCGGCACATATGCCAAGGGCAACAGAATAAGGACTTCCATTTTAGGTGGGGCAATAGGCAAGAAGCAGTTTTTTCCCACCAGTTTTCTATTTTGCTTAATCATTCACAGTCAATCAGATCCTTAATTTTAAATAGAAAGTGCACTCATCAAGCAAGTCCCCAGGACCTATCAAGTAATCCAGTTGACTGTATCGTTATAGTAATCACGAAACAAATAAGCTCTTAATATGATGGCTCAGAATTTACAAGTACTTTGTGACTTGAAATGCTTGACATCCAGCCCTTAATTATATTGGATTTATTAATTAAAAAGGAATGGTCAAGAAAGAAATAGTCAGTATCTGACCTAAAGAATTTAAACAAATAAAAAAGAAAACAAATCCAAGGCACTTCACCCATTTAGTCCAGGGTGACATCCGTGTCTTGCTGGTTCCCTAACACTAATCTGTTTTGCAGCGTTTCTTCAGTGCCCATGATCATAACATTTATGTTCTTCCCATGACAACATTCCTCATGAATTTCTCAAGCCCTTTTCACTTCTTTTTCTTTGGAAACAACCCTTCCTGGTGAGCAGGGGAGTAGCCTGACTTCTTCCCCTCTCTTTTTCCTTTGTTGGTATCGTTTTGCTGGGAAAGCTTTGTGAGAGGGAAGAATTTTCCTCCACACCCTGACAGCAGCCAGGTACAAAGTGGTATGAGTTCCTCCAGAGATTTGTTTTACTATCAAACCCCCCTAACTAAAGGAAAATTTAGTTCCCTGGTTCTCAAGTGCCTTGTCATAGAGTTTATGAAGTTGCAAGGTCGTGAGCATAGGTTCAGTCAGCACTACCTCAATTTGTGAGCTGCTGCTAGCTTTGAGATTCAGAGCTGCAGCCTTCACCTCATACCAGAAGCAGACTGGGAAGGATCTGGAAGGGCTTTCCCGCTCAGCTCCAGCTGCAGTGATTTACAGCAACTCACTGTGGAGGTTGAACCGACGACGATAATTGTGGGTGTATCCTCTTCTGAAAAGAAGGCATCAATGTTTCCAGAAAGATGAGCACAGAAATAGGAAAGTTACCTCACAAAGTCAATCATCTGATTTTCTCATCTAAGCACTGAGCAAAGCTCAACTCTTTGCATTGCTTTAACACAAGGAAAGGAGAGTTCCCAAAACGCCTGGTGGGAAGGGCTGCTGCTGCTGCTCCACACTTGCCCTGGAGCCCCACAGGTGTCAGGGCATTGCTGAGGAAGGTACTGGTAAAATCACCCCAGGTATCATGGTAATAATTTAACGAGATGTATAATTGTGTGCCAATGCTTGGGTCTATGCCTGGTGCCTCTAGTTTACTAGAATGGAGGAGCCTGGTGATTGCAAGATCTCATTCCTCTCATTGGTGAGTTTAAGAATTTGTTAATCCAATTTACTTTTGCTCAGAAGTGTCTTATGGACATTCCTGATTTTTAACCCTGGGGTATATCTCAGAGAAACAGTATTTTCTATTGTCTTAATGATATATTTGATGGAAAACTGCCCAGTTTTGTAACTATTTTTAGTCCAAATTAATATTGCTTATCAGGAATCCTGTGCAATATTTTGAGTGCTATTTTGTTTCCCAAGCTTTACTTTTCCTATTCATCACTAAAATCAGCACTGATCCAACAATCCTTATGGCTTAAATTAAGGTTAAGTCTACTTTTCACAGTAAAGGTAATACCTTTCTTGTCCATGTAAGACCACAGTTGATCTTAGTGCCACAGTTGCAAAAATGATCAGGAAGATGAAGGATTGACTCAATTTTGCCTATTCATCCAGCACACAGAGTTTTCCTGTGCCAGGTATAAGAAGGCTCAGGCACAAGATCAGGTTCATCAGCTTCACAAGGTAACACTCATCAGCTGAGCTCTGCTAACTATCCCTATGCCTGCTCAACACACGGCCAAGGGGTGAGGTAATGCACCTGAGCTTAAAAACCTCAAATAAAGACATACAAGCTAAATCACATCATTACCTTGCAATTGGATTGGGTGAGTGCATGCACACAATCAGCTACCAACTCCTAAAGTTGGTACTTGCTAAGAGACAGTAGCTTGCTTGTATGTACAGTTCCTAATTTTCCCTGGATGTTTTCCCCTCTCTCTTATAAAAATGCCATATATCCTTCTGGATCTGTACTGGAACAAAGACCTGGAGAAGCATCACAAGCTGCCCTTTAGGCACTCTCTCTAAGTCCCTGTGAGAATGAGAAAAAAAATCATGATGTTGCTTAAACTTACAGCATTTCTGGGAAGTTTCCTTTGGGAAAAAAAAAAACCAACCCAAGATGTATCTTTGGGGAAAAAAAACCCCAAGATGTATCTTTGATGCAAGATAACTTCTGACACGATGTAAACTTTAATAGTGACCATGATTAGGTTTTTCAGGCAAGAAAGAATACATTTTTATTAACTGCATGAGCACTCAGCTCAGCCTATAGAACAGCAGTTGTGGCAATCCAACATAATATTATTAAATTGTAGTGTAGTAAAAGTCATTGGAGTGCGCTCTGGGGTGCTAAATCCGATAGAAATGTCAGATTTTCAGTGGCCTGAAACACAACTAGTTTTAAACCCCACAGTTTTAGTTCACAGGACTATGTCACAGGGATAGACTATGAACAAAATTATGTAAAAAATTGTCTAAAATTATCTTTTAAAATCTACCTCCCAGTTTTTGGGCACTGGTTTATTTGCCTCTCTAGAAAACACACTATTCAAATTAAAACCGATTAAAAGTTATCATCATTAAAACCATCTCCATCACATTCTCAGCTTGGGGCAGCAGAGAGTTTCTAGGGCAATGCTGTCCCATACAGAACCATGGAGATATAAGGTCACTGGTAAAGCCACCCATCTAGACCAACAGGTACACCTCTGGACCTAATCCCTTTCAGCAGCACAGTGCTGTTGGTGCAGCACCAGTCCTCCCAGTCCTTGCTCCTGTCCTTGTTCCCATTTCCTCCTGGTTTGTCCTCCTGTACTTTGAGCAACCTGGTCTGGTGGGAGGTGTCCCTGTCCATGGCAGGGGGGTTGGAACTCAATGATCTTTAAGATCCCTTCCAAGCCGACCTCTCCAAGGTGTTTGGGCTGATGAAAGCCCTTCATGACTTCAGGAAGGGTGGGAGGGGTATCCACCTACCCAGAGCCCCTTCTGAAACTTGCTCTGTGGCCCCGTGTCCCCCACAGAACTGAGGGAAGCCCCTGGGATGGGAGTCAGCAAAGCATTGCAGGCTCCTGGATCGCCTCCCAGCATCCAAATTACACTGGCTGAGGATTCCCCCGTGCTGCGAAAGACTTCAGCTGCCACTTCGGGCGCTCCCCACCGTGCAGCAATATTCTGGCTTTTGGTTTTAATTTGTAAGAATATAAATGTTCCCACAATAAGCAACTACGCGCCTGAGTCAGCCAACAGCATTTTTCCTGCAGCTCTGAATTACATCCTCCTGCAGGGGCAGCTGATGCTGGTTGACCCCGTTTACATAAATGTTACTGCAGAGATATCTCCACCTTCGGGGTATCTGTTCCTGACCCAGCTTTGGTCTACCACCCCTCCTCAGCAAGATCTTATTTTCCAGTTCCCTTCTCATCCTTCCTACCTCTTAGGCACGATACACCACCAAAAAAAAAAGTGGAAATACTCAATGCTGTTCAATACTTCAAACAAAGACAAAATCCCTCCAGGTCCAAGTACCTGCAACTTCCTTTTTTTACATAAATGAAGAAATAAATTTTTTTAATTAAAAAAAAAAAATTCAGTAGAAAAGATGACTTCTAAAATTTAAGGGTCTATTTAAAATATATATTTATAAAATATTCCATGGAATACAGAAAGTTTCCATTTTCCCAACTGAAAACTGCAGGAAGGAATAAGGATCTTGTTACAATTGGAGGCAGAGTTGCGCAGAACTATTGTTATTATTTCAATTAAACTTTGCTAAAAACTATCTGCAAATGGTTAGCTGGGACGTCAGACATCCTAAAGTTTGCTTTCTGTCTTCATTTCAGGGACCTAAAAATCGAGAATTTTCTTCTTGATGAAAACAACAATATCAAAATTGTTGGTAGGTGCACGTTATCTGTGAAGCTTGTTTTCCTCTTTTTATTTTGTGTGGCTTTCAGTGACAGTTCAGCTACTATTTAAATAACACATTTTATTAGTGAGCTTGTGATTATTCAAACATATCCGAGCTTTTAGAATAAATAAAAGTTATGAAGTATAACTTAACAACTTGTTTATTTGAGCTTTAACTAAAACATATTTTTAAGAGAACAAGGCAAACAATTTTGCCTGTTGCTTTCCCTTGTGTATTGCTGGAGAAGCAAGAAACAATTGCAGCTTTTATGTGCAGAAAGCTGTTCCTTGCAGAAGTGATTTGTAGACAAAGAAATAAATCTTCTGGGGTGAAATGCAGGTATGGACACACCAGCTTCTGTTGAGTCATTATTCCAACTAGAAACTTCATCATTTGGTATATTTAAAAAAAAAAAAGAAAAAAAAAAGACTTTTTTGGTCACTAACAGAGACCTTTCCAGGGTTGTGAAGCAAACGTTTATAAAAATGAGGGAATTTGCACCAAGCAGTTAACACAGCTCAGAGAAACATTAATTTTATTCTATGGAAACCACACAGAAAAATCCCCGCAAGGGAAGCTCACTCTTAGAGACGCCACATGTTTAACCCAGTGTTTCCCAAACTTTTAAAAGCTTAACACCTCCAAGAAAAAAGGCACCAACTCTTCACCCCTGTTTTATAGCCAGCCAGCCCTTTACAATCACACCTTTCTCTTCCCTCCCCCTTGCACACATGCACATAGACAGAGAAAAAGGCTTAAACTAGCACATTTCACCCCACGTTTACAACAGGCTAAAGCAGACCCAGCTGAGCTGAGTCGTAGCTCATTAAGCCACACTAACACAGCTGTGGAGCTCAGCTCTTCTACTAAGAGGCAAACTCTTCAACTGAGGCAAACTCAAATATCTAAACCAAAATCAACCAAACCAGGCACACGGCCCCATGGCTGGGTAACTTCACTGTTGCCTCTGCTAATTCGTGGCACATTTATTGGAACCCAACCCGGCATCCACAGCTGAGGTGTCACCAGATGCTAGAGCCAGCTGTTGTTTTCATCTTTCTCCCATCTACATTCATAAAGTTAAGCTGCTTTGAGAAGAGACTAAAGCTTCTTCACCTTTCTTTTGTGACCATCAGATTTTGGACTGAGCAATACGGCAAAGTTTGAGGGTCTCTCTCAGGAGCTGTTACACACTCAATGTGGAAGCCCAGCTTATGCTGCTCCAGAACTCCTTGCTCATAGGAAATATGGTCCAAAGGTGGATGTCTGGTCCATGTAAGTAGATCTAAAAATACACTTATCGAAATGTTCTCAGCACTTGAATGGTTTAGACAAGGGTCTGATATAAATAGGTTAGCATTTCTATACAGTCAAAAGAGAAAGAGGATTTATATACACATAAATATATAGTGCATGTTATTCCTCTCAAGAGCTACTTTTGGCAGACATGTTATATATTAGGGTTTTGACCTAACTATGATTCTTTTATCTCAGCTTCCTCTAAATTTACAGGATATGAACACAAAGTACACAAGGTTAAGGATCGGGGGACAAATGCTACCAAATTCCTTCAGTGGAAGTCTGGATTTCAAGAGTACTGCTTTGGACTTATGTAGACATAACACAGATGAATCAGGTCTAGAGGATGCTGTCAGCACTTAAATAGAATTATACTTATTTCGCATTTCAGATGTCTGAATGAAGGCAAAGCAGTAACTTTAGAATCATTTATGGAACTCACTCCATTAATAAACACCACATAACAGGTCAAGGGCTATATAAAACTTATATAAGGCTCTTGGTATTTAACATAGACATTTTCTACATTTTATGTGTAAAACCTTTACATTTAACCTGAATTGTTTACATTATTATCATGTAAAAGGGAATTCTGATGAACTAAAACATTAATTAGAAAGATAAGTTACTTCTGTCATCACAAAATAAGTAAAGAATTACAGATCATCTGGCAAAAGACTCCAGTGAGGGGGAGAAATACAGACTCTGTGCATCAGGACTGACAAGGAGTCATTGCAACAGGAACCAGAAAGTCATATTCAGGCAGAAGCACCTTCAGGAAACCAACCAGATTGAATCACACTACAGCTAAAACTCCTACGAGGCAACAGTGAACAGCAGCACCTGCTTTGCCTAATTGTGACTTTTATGCACCAGATTTTAAAGATTCTTTGGAGGACTGGAAAGCAATTAGCATTTGTGCACCAGCTGAACTGAGGAAACAGCCATTATATTCAAACAAATCCAGATAGTTCAGTGGGGTAGAGGAGAAGCAGTCTGTTATAGCTAATAAACTTTCAAGTTAAACATCTCATCAGATTCCAGCTACAATTAACTGCTAAGTCCATTACCTTTAACTAGCTACATCTTGTGCGTAAGATTTTAAAAGAGATTTTTAGGATGGAAGATCTACCCATTCCTGAAATTCCTGTACCTTGGGGATTTCCCTACCCAGTAGGCTGATGAAAAGAACTATCGCTAATTTAAAGCACCAATCATGGATATCAACAGAAGCATTTTAGAGTGCATAGTGGTGTTTGCAGTGTTGAAAAGAAAAACATATTTCATGTTGTAATGACATTAGAGATCTATTTGCATTGCATGGTACTTCCACTCATAGAGAATATTCAGGGATCTTTCTCTAGCTTCAACTCCAGCTGCATTTAATCCATGTGCTTTTATGTATTATAGAATGACAATCCTTGCTATTTCAGTTAACTCAGTGTCATTTTATTGCAGTGTGTTTCCTTTGGGTTTGTTTTTTTTTACTCAAAGGAGTCATCATGAAACTCTTAGAAACCATTACATTCAAGGACTAGATTTATCAGAAGGTTTGGTAAAGTGAGAAGAGGTTGATCTTACCTAAATTTAGGCATTTAACAACCAGGCATCTGTGTTATACCAGTCAGTCAGTGTCAGTGCAGGGAGATAGCTCATGTCCTGAGTCACTAACTATAGTCTAAAATAAATGTACAACAGCTGTGATGAACCTCTTTTGGAGAGGCCTGTCTCTTTCCATTGATAAGTACTGATACCTAGGTTTTAGACAGTTAAAGTGAGACTAGATATGTCCTAGTCAGGGGTAAAAAAAAAAAACATTTATCCATAGGTATTGGTTCAAATGCATTCCAACACAACATTTAGAAAAAGGCTTTTCAATGGCGCTATCATCTTCTCGTGGCTTTTCAACTGTTTGAAAACACTAAAAAACGATTGTAATTGTGCACACCGCGTACAGATCTGTTTCACGGATAACGTTGTCATCGTCTGCACTACTGTACGAACCAGATTGATTAAATCAGAATTGCCTGAATTCCTAAAATGACTGTCTCGACCGAGTTCCATAGAGAAAGGACGGCGAAGGGAAGGGTGGCTGCAGTGGCAGAGCTCAGCCGGAGCGAGGAAGTACCATGGAGAGTGTTCAAGGGAACCTCCCCGTTCCCAAAACCGGGACAATTAAGCAAGTTTTCCAAACGTTGATGTTTCTCCAGACTGAATGGCAAACCTTCACAAAGTCTGCTGATCACTGCTAGCAGGCTGTTAGTCTTTCGCAAGAGCTAAAGTTTTACGTTCTTAGCCAAGAGCAAGCTGTTACCAAATGAATGGCTTCTAGGCGTAAGTCACACCTAATTTAGCAATCTGAGCAAAGCAAGAAGAACTGAATGACTATTTGGAACAGGATCTATCGCATCAGTCCCAGCTCTGTGTTGTCACTCAGCCTCCAGACCAAAGTGCTTTATTCTGATGGGCTGGATACACTACACTGACACTCCAATGAGTTTATTTTAAAAATAAACAGCAGGTTTCCACTTTCAACACCGCAGGCTTTCCAGTCACTCACTGTACAGTCTATTTTATATACACTTCCTACAACATTCTTTTCTAGATAAAATGGCATTTACACAAAGGAAAAAAGGCGTAAGATGTGTGTTCAGTACAAATTGCTGCTTGGAGGTAATTTGTAACCTCAGTCTTGATACTGAAGGCAAATCTCTGAAACCTGACTCATAGCTTTGTGGGATTTTTTTAACAAATATTTATTTGCATTATGGGGAGCTCAGATGTTTATCTTTTCCTTTGACAGAGGTGTAAGCACATTTGCTATGCTAACCGGCACATTACCTTTCACGGTGGAACCTTTCAATATCAAGCAACTACATCAAAAGATGTTAATTGGAGAAATCAGCCCTATTCCGTCAGATGTCTCCCCTGGTAAAGTACTCCAATTTTTATGAAGAATAATGATCTATAAAATATGTAATAAAGTGAACTTAGCAATAGCACAATCGTCTGGAAAATAAGAAGTACCTTTTACAGTTGTTTTGTTTGCATTTAGAAATAACTTTTGTTTGCTTTAGGCATGATCTTTTTATCTCAGGCTTGTAGGAAAATAACATTGTTGCCTCTTCAAAAGACTATTCTTGGTTCTTACAGGGGGAATAAAAGGTACATTGCTGTTACATAAGTGGAACAGTTGCGCAGAAATTAGGGCACTGTCGTGTTTTGTATGTCAAAGCCAAAATCAGTTATCAAAACCTTAGATAATTTTTCCAGAAAAGCTTATCTTTTGGCTGCAGACAGAACGCACAACACTGAGATAATTAAAGAAAGCAGATGTCTATTTTTGCTAAGAGTCTGTTCATATTTTTCATGAGAAAGAACTGAAATACAACATTTTTCAATGAATTTTACTGACAGCCTTTAGTGAAGTACAGTCTATGGAGTCTTTTAAGACAACTGGGAAAGATACTTCTCAAGATCTACGGCCCGAATTACAGTCCATGCCTCTGAAACCCAGAAGTCATGTAGGTGCATATAAATTCTCAGTTGGCAGTCCAAAATTTACTTCCTCAGGGCTCAAAATTCTGCTGCTTTGCAATGATTTCTACACACCTCTGGCTTTCTCTGTATTTTCTTCACCCCTGTTTTCTCTACCTGGAATAGCATCTTCTCTTGGGCCAGTTCTCATAGCTGTATTCATGGACCTTCACTGACCAAGTGAGAAAACAGAGCAGAATGAGACCTGTTTTGCCCAGCTCTCTACCAGCATGAGCTCAGATCTCCCCATGGTTTTGAGCAGCATTTCTCAGACGTTACACAAAAAATGAGCCTAGGAACCAAGATTAGCGCCTGCGGCCAAGTGCTGGGAAGCAGCAGGCAGTTCCAGAATAAGCTAGTTGGATCTAGCCCTTAGATACAGTTTAAGATAATGTGATGATTCAATCTCTATTTCTCCCCAAGCAAATGGTATGAGGTACCATAGCTGTCCAGAATTTTTGTATATTAGTCTCTCATTTATCTTTCTTTGGAGATTGGTTGCCAGATAGCAGCTCCATTTTTCTACAAGCCCTCCATAGCTGCAATTATTATATTACTAATTTTTCTTATTTATGCTATTGTTATAGCTTCTACTAATAAATGCATTATCTCTGCTTTTCTACAAAGCCTGCACAGTTACTGGAAGATTGTGGATAACTCTATTGTTCCTTTGCCTGTTGGGAATTTAGTGAGAGAACAGTAGTAAACAAGCTTTGCATACTTTGGATCTAAGTTCCTCTAAAGGAGATTACAAGTGAAAGGAGCAGTATGTTCCCAGTTCAATGCTCACTTGCCATTTTCTCATTTCAAAGCTTCCCCAAGGAATATGGAAGAATTTTGTAGAGTTTTCCCAAGAATAAAAAAAAAAAAGAAAAAAAGAGAGGGACTTTATGCAGTGTTGGAGCTGAGTAATAGACGTATGGGAGTGCTTGAGCTTTCTCTGTCCCAGTTCCAGGAAGCCAAAGCACAACACGTCATCTGAGCACACGGGTCATACACAGAGTTTTATCAATGAGGTTCACTTCTTTGTGGGAGAAACGTAACTCTTGGGTAGTCAGCTGGCACAGAAGTGCCTCTTCTCAGAGCCTTGATCAAATGCTGAGTGAGCACAATGCTGAGATTGCTGTTGATTGCATAGGCTGCATTCACTGGGGTAAATCAAACAAATTAGAATTCAAGATCCAGTTTTGTATCTAAAGCAGCATCCCTAAGTCCATAGCATGCCCTCCAGCATGGTTTGGCCCGTGCTGCCCACCCTGCTTAGGCATCCCTGGCGGAACAGGGTCATCTGTCCTCATTTGAGGGACCACAGCAGCCTCAGAGGAGAGATGGAGCTGTTTAATGCAGAGGCTGGATTTTAGCTGAGATTCTTACAATGTGCAGAGCAAGACAAGCGCCACATTTCTGGTAAAGGAAAATTTTTCACTACCCAAATAATCAGATATTACTGGTAAACAAGCCATTTCATCTGAATGCTGCACAGGAGCTGTACACTTCATGCAGTCCTTACTAGAGCCTGACCCTGCTAAGAGGCCTGAAGTCAAAGAAGCAATAAAAGACAAATGGTTGAATGAAGGCTTCACCAGAAAAATAAAGAATGCTGCTACCTCTGAGAACAGGTAAGAAATTTCACCTCTCACTTCTACCTTGGGATTTCAGGATTCAAGATTTTGGGGAGGGGAATGTTGGGGTTTTTAGGACAATTTTTTTTTTTGGTCAGTTTTGGAAGATTTTTGTATCCGCTCAGATCTGTTACAAAAGGACAAAATTTTATTTCAGAAAACACTACCTCAGCTTTTCTAAGCATAGATAGGGTTTATATAAGATGAAATTTACAGATCCTTATGGAACTGCCTATATCCATTGTATCAATAATTTTGTTCTCAACATGCCTCAATTGTGCCACTAATTTCTAGATAGTGCACTTCTAATCCTTTCCTGCAGAACTTGGTCTTTCATGCCCTGAGGGAATGACATTTTTATACTATAGTGAATTTCTTATTATTCTAGTAATTTTTATTCTCATACATCTTTGTTACTGGCCTTAACTACTCTTCATTTTTTCTTGGCAAGCCACTTTACAGCTTAAGATTATTATAAAAGTTTGAAATGGATACATGCAATAGGACATTTCACACAGACTTTGCCAACTTTTGAGAAGTTATTCATCTTTCACATCGGGAGGCTGCAAAGTATGCTTTGCATGTCTTTAAATACCTAAGTTCAGTGATGGAACCTTTTACATCTTCCTCACAGCTGAAAGGAACTAGTTATGGGTCAAATATTTCATGCCCAGATCATTCTGTAATAGTCAATGGTTTACACTAATCAAAAAGAGAGCCATTTGGCCCATGTAAACTGCACTATCTGCAGTGGTGTCTACAGGATGCTTGGCAGGTTTTCCTGCCACAATCCAGGTGATTCACTGCCAGACACAGCCAGGGCTATTAGAAATCGATGCACAATTTGTTCATTTCTCTGAGAATTGCCCACCATTCCCACCTTTGCCCTCCTTCCCTCCCCTCAGATGTGTCTGTGCCCATTCATGCTGAATTATGAAAAAAACGTCTTAGGAGTCCCAGAACCCAGGGCTCTCGTATTTCTAAAGTGCCTTTAGTAGACTTTACTACTCACAGAAGCCTGAGAGTAAAATAGTTATCATTATAACAAAACCAGTTTTATTTCACAATCTGATTCATATAAAAATAAAAACCCTCCTGTACTTTCACACACACACACACATCTCTCTGTTAATCCATTTGAGACTACTGTGCTGAGAACCAAAATGTACACACTCGATTAGAATGAGAAAATGCTGGTTTCCATCCTTTAATTTTTCAAGCTTTATCCTGGTGGGTGTCCTTGCAGAGTAATCAATTATATCAACAATAGGATATTTAATAATGCAGTAACGGAGCCTCAGCCCAGCACTGAAGCTGGCATAGCCAGGCTGAGAATTTTTACACAAGTGCATATCATCATTTGCCCGTACAAATGACTTCACCTCCTCCAGCTACATCACAAGAGGTGTGTTGTTCACTTACTGTAAATTCTGACACTGTATCTGGACACCTCGTTTGTATGTAAGTATTTTTTCCTAATATTTCAGACTTTGCCCCAGCGAATTGAATCCTGTTGTCTTAAACTACATGACAGAAATGATGGAGTTCAGTCTTTCAGAAGTTACCAACGTTTTAATAAATAACAGACCCTCTCCTGCCATGGCTTCTTATTGCTTATTGCTGAAGAAACTGCTCAGGTACCAGAAAGACCTCAGAAGAGCCCAGGTAAGATACCATGACCATGACAGGCTTAAAGTTCTCCCTGGATTCTTATGATGAACAATGTGACAACCATATGTGCAAAAGGTGTTTGTCCATGGAATGGAAACAAAACTCACTGAAAATAGTTATGAAATTGCAGGTCTAGGTGCAGTCTCAGGAAACCTATGTTCTAGCATTTTCAGAGGTGATTATTTTAAGAGATTTTTTTTCCCAGCGACAAAGATACCCTTTTTTATGACGAATGAATTTCAAAACTGGGCTGCTGGTTGTAATGGGATTGAGAATTACTTTGCTTTACATAAAATATTACTTTTCCATTGGGAAAAGGAGCATTAGCTTCTCAGTGACTTTACCATACTTTCCTTTTCCGACTGGTGCATGAGGGCCTGATCCAAAGTCTGGGGAGGTGAGTGGGAAGCTGTGAAATCTTTTCCCAGCATCTTTTTTTTTTTTTTTGTATTTTTAACATCGTATCTTATGCTCACACTCCAGCTTCAACTCACTTGGGGACATGGAGTGAGATCAGAGGGGAGAAAAAATTAAAAATTAAATTCAGAAAGTTATGGTAATCGCTGGTAAGGCCACAATTAGTTAAAAAGGCTGTAAGCTTTTCTTTTACAGCCATCTCCACTAAGGGGTTCACAGCTCAGTCATAAAAATTTTGCTTCAGGCAGAAACTAGGCAGACAGGAAGCCAAATTCCAGCTTCTAACACACAAGTGCAATGGGAAAAGTTTCAGCTACAAAACAACACACATGAGCGATTAGCCTCCCATTCAAAGGCTTTGCCTGGGAGAAGCTGTATTTTGAGAAGGTCCAGTTGACTCCTCCAGAAATTATTCAGATGAGCTTGAGCAGATCCAGATCTCCATCCCAGCACACAGCCCCAAGGTCGCAACAGCCTGCGCAGTGTTTGCCGGCAGAGCCATAACTCAAAAATATGAGTTGGGGAGAATGTGTGTGTGTGTGTGTGTGTGTGCTGAGGGGGAGGAGGCTTTCCTTCACATATGTGGGGTTTTTCATATTACGATTTTGAATTGGATCTGCTAAATCATAAGTCACTCAAAAAGAGCTGTATTGTGAAGGTTATTGACCAGCTTTCTTGAATCTCTGGGTATCAAGCTGATTTACAGCCCCTAGAGATCTAGCCTTCCAGGCAAGTGGCAGCGTTTCACGTCCTCTATGACCTCTTTCAGCATCCTCCCCTGGTGGAAGAGGGAAGTGATCACGAGCATAAAGTAAGTTACAAGCTGATTAAGGGGCTGCATTGCTTCCTGCCACTCCTGGAATCCAAAATGCCCTCTTCAGGCAGAGGGTCAAGCTGAATTTAAGCGCAGACCTCAAAAATGGCTCCGATTGTAAGGTAGTAACATTGAAAATTATTGCATTGAAATCCTAGTGTATATATTATTTTTTTTTCTATGCAGGCTGGAGGTTTTGGTAGAGCAGGGAGGAAAAGAGGGGAAGTTTAACAAAGGAATGATTGACATTTTCTTTCTCTGTGTTGACATTTTTCCAGTCAAATCTTTTAAATCCAAACCAGTAATGACACAAAATAACCTAGCTAGTTACCAGCTCAAAACAGTGGTGACTTTCCCAGAATCACAAACTGTCAGTGGGTCCCTGACACTGAGGTTGTCATGGACCTCAGCAGATCATCTGGTCCAACCCCTTTACTCAAGCAGGGCCACCTACAGCTGCTTGCCCAGGACCATGTCCAGATGTTCTTTTTACTATCTCCAAAGATGGAGACTCCACAGCCTCCCTGGGCAACCTGTGGCAGTGCTAGGTCATCCTCACAGTGAAAAAGTGTTTCCTGATGTTCAGAGGGATCTTCCCATGTTTCAGGTGTGGCCTTACCAGTGCTGAGTAGAGGGGCAGCGTCATCTCCATTCACTTGCTGACAACACCCCTCTTATTGCAGCCCAAGACACCATTCACCTTCTTTGCAGCAAGGCCAACTGATGGCTCATGTTCAACTTGGTGTCCACCAGGACCCCACAGCTCCGTTTCTGCTTTCCAGCTGGGCAGCCCCAGCATATGCTTGTGCCTGGGGCTGTTCTTCTCCAGGAGAAGGATTTTGCACTTCCCCTTTCTGAGCTAAACCCAGTGGGGACATGCCCAGTTTGTGAACTGGGTACAGACTCTGGGTCTGTTCAGTTGTGTCGTAACACAACTCCCCATTTCTGCACCTTCCCTATGTCCCTTTCCATGTAGCTCCCAGGTGGGCAGTTCTTTCTTCTGCACAGCAAAAACAATTCTGATCTGCAAACCTTCACGTGTTCAATGTGGGGACTTATTAAACTTGCATTTAGACAGACAGGATCTCCCTTTGATGGCTTTTTGGGGAGCTGACTCACTTTTAGGAGGACATCTTTGATAAGAACCTGAAATACATTCACAAGCAAGATGCCTAAATATGGCATCTGTGTTATTAAAAGTCTGTTTCCTCTTGCAAGGTTTGTAAATGCTACCCTTAAACTCATAAACACAAATCCTGCTACTAGTACTATTTAGAGATTATTCTGTTATCATAGTGTTTGTAAAACCCATTGTTTTTTCCCCAGATTGTCACTCTACATTGTTTGTTTCTTAATTTTGTTCCTCTACTCCCTCTTACATTCTTCTGTATTAGGAAGATTAGTATTTCTCCCTTGCTAGTAGTTAGGTTCTGCACCTATTTGCAGTTGTTAGTGGTCGCCTCTCAGTTGTTTCTTATTCAAGCCTTATACACAATTAACCTGTGCAATCAATCGCTTCTCCCCACGAGCTCTTAAGTCATGACTATCAGTGGTTCCACCTTACGCCACTATGTCCAACATTCAGTAATACTCATATTGGCCAAAAAGGCTGGGGCTTGGGCAAAGAGACAGGAGAGAGAGGGGAAGACTGGATAAAAAAGAAAAAAAAAAATAATTTGGGCGTTCTTACTCAATGCTCTCATTTTTACAGTATCCTCTGGCCTGTTCTTCAGCAAGAGCTACTTTGTGCACATGCTTACACAATGGCAAAACTTAGCCCTAAGCGTATGCAAAGTATATAGGGAAAAGAGAAGAATGTGTCTCTCGGATCCCGAGGCGGAGCCCCACAGGGGTGGCATGACGTTTTTGGGCAAAGGCAGAGCCAAGAGCAGCTCCCAGCTCCCCTGGAGCCCGGCCCACGCTGCGCTGGCACCAATCTCAGAGGAGGGAGCTGGCAGGGCATTATCTTGGGGGAAAGAATCTCTGCTTTAGTCTAAAAGAGGCCAAATTCAACCACCTCTTTGGCAGGCTGCGATGCACTTCTCCGACCACCCGGCCACAGGGAGTTGAAACGGAGAAAGGCGAGTAAAAATTGTTAACTGAGCGTGAGGGGGGAAATGTCCCACTTTTTCTTCATCTTCTTGTTGCGATCTTGATAACGTTACTGGAACTTAATTACAACAGCATGGGTATTGGATACTTGTATTACAAATTATGCCAAGGATATTTCAAAATGCATAGATGGATGTTCTTTCTATTCTGTGTAATGCCAACTATTTGCTATTTATTACTAGCAGCGTGTGATCCGTCATTAAATCACATAATTTCCTTTCAGCCCTCCAGATCTTGCAAATGTATGCATCTGCTTTGACTTTAAGCATGTGAATAGTTTCACTGAGCTCAACAAGACAACTTGAGTGCATAAAATTAAAGCACAAAAATAAGCATTTGCATCTAAATGAGTGCAAATTTAAGTCTATTTCCCTCTAAATGACAGAAAAAAAAATAAGTAACAACTGACAGTTACAGGTAAAATGAAGTACCCTGAAAACAAATTGCCATTCGTTTACTTTATTTCTGTCAAGGACCATAAAGACTATTGTGTATTCTCGTCTGCCTATGAAAAGAAACAGGTACAGACAGCTAATATTTATAAAGGAGTAGATTAATGGTAAAAAAAATACTCCAGTATTTTTGAGCAAATTAAATACCTCCTCTCAGTGAATTGTAGAAAAAGTTGGCATCTGGCTCTTCTGAAAGTTCTGTCTAAAAAGAACCAAACGTATCAAATATCAACACAAACGAAAAAGTATTTGCATTCATGACAATTTTTGTGAATAACACGCAATAAAAAATTCCACCAACACAATCAGCCCAAAACATTGTTTGGAATTCAAACACATATTCACAAACCACTGCATTCAACTCATTCCAGGCAGGCGACTACGCTGTGATTTTTCACACAATACCAAAGCAACATACAATTTCCTGGGGACAAATTTTCAGCAGAACCTCCAATCTACAACTGCAAAAAAGTCTGTGGAAATTATTTTTCATGTACAAAACCTCTGTGTTTGAAAAACAAGTGCGAATCATTGTATTTGCAACTCCTCCTTGTATACACAAGTTAACATTTATACATGCAAATAATAGTTTTGGTAGATGCAAACAGATGTGATTCTCATTTTTCTGGGTGCAATTAGAGAAGTCTGCTGAAAGCTTGACCCTGAAAAAAGCATAAGATCCTTTCCATGTTCAAATTTGAGCCATAAGTCATTGGACAAACTTAAAACACAGCCTGTCCTTTTATGCGTCGCAATTTCTCCAAGCAATGTATTTACATTTTATGTGTTCTGTTGTAGAAGAGGGAGCCTTAATGATTACAATTTGCCATCCAGAACTTTATAGCTAGTCCTTGCAAAAAATAGCATTTCTGCCAAAAAGCTTCCTGCCCAGGTGCTTAACCAATTAGCTCTTAAGAGGTCTGGCAGTAAAACCAGTCATGGCAAGTTTTCTGATATACTGTATATAAGGTGACAGCTTGCAAAATGTAAGATGAAAATTTGTTTTCTTAACTAGCAGTGTGTAAAATCCTGGGAGACTATTTGATTGCATGGCCTAAAATGCTTATGACATCTCAAATTCCCAATTGATCTAGTGCGGTTTTAGCAATATGTTGTCAACTTAAACATACTGCGTTTCTTTTTATAAATACTTTAAAAATAATTTTCTTAATTGTGATTGGGTTCTGCAAGTATGTAGGAAGGATGGAGTAACCCCACAAGCTTGAGGTTTGAGGCCCTTCAGACTTTTCCAAACATTTTTGCTAACTCACAAAATACATGCAAGCTTTCAAAAGCGCCTTTTCTCCACAAATTACACCCACTTTTTATAATGGCATGTTAGATTAAAAACATATTTTTCACAAGGGGAGTACTTTGCAATGCAAAGAATAGAAGAAAACCATGAAAGATAAATAAACCATAGTAAAACAAATGAATTCTCTGATTCTGGAAGCCAGAAGTTTGTATTATGTGGGGATGGCAATGAAAAGATCCAAACTCGCTACAGACAATCCCTGAAGCCAGAGCTGCACGACAACAAAGCAGCTCTGCCTAAGATGATGTAGAGAACATGCAAAATAGCTCGTTATTGAACTGGAATATCCACATGGGTAGTCAATCAGAGAATCACATGGGGTTGGAAGGGACCTCTGGAGATCATCTAGTCCAACCCCCTGACAAAGCAGGGTCACCCAGAGCAGGTCCCACAGGAACGTGTCCAGGTGGGTTTGGAATATCTCCAGAGAAGGAGACTCCACCACCTCTCTGGGCAGCCTCTGACAGGGCTCTGCCACCTTCAAAGGAAAGACAATCCTCCCAATGTTCAAATTTCTGCCCATTTTTTCTTGTCCTATCCCTGGGCACCACTGAACAAGACTGACCTCACCCTCTTGACATCCTCCCTTTAAGTATTTATAAGCACTGATCAAATCTCCCCTCAGTCTTCTCTAGACTGAAAAGACCCAAGTCCCAATACATTTCAGAAATTTAATTTTCAGGAGTGCTAGAACCTGAGAGAAGATGGTCATTGGCAGAAGCAGGACATGGCGCAGAGAGATCATCTTAGGACTTAGTATTGTAAGAGGGGGGTTATTTCACCCGGCAGCCCTTGCATTTTCACAAGGTTTTAGTACCTGAAATTCAGCCTGCATGAGGCTACCACAGTGAGGACTCTGAAAGCTTGGATGATGGGATAGAGCGCCCGACATATGAGAACACACCTCCAGGTGCATGTAGGACACATGTAGGAGTAAGGGTGATGGCAAGGCAAGCAGGAGGCAGTCCTGGAGACCATGCTCTTTTTAGAGAGCATGAGTTCTGGGATATCCTGGTCTCCCTCAGACATCTGCTAGCAGGTTCTGGGGGCCATAAGCCTACAAGAATGTGCTACAAGCTCTCCAAAGATGGCATTCTAGTCTCTGGTGGATTTTCACAAATGCTTGCTCTCTGTGGCCTGTTTGGAAAAGGGCAGGGTCTGCCAGTCCATGTGCAGCTGGGTTTCAGGAAGACCTTCTGGCATGAGGTCTGCTCAGGTAAAAAGCTGTTGTGTGTAACTAGTAATTGTACAAAACCAGGATTCCCTATTGCACATGTTATGCTGTGTTATTTCCTTTTCCTTTCTGTGCTTTTTTGTCCCATACTAATAGAATTGTGTCTGATCATTTTGCAGAGGGAAAATGAAGTCGAAAAACACAATATTAATCCTAATGAACATCTGAATAAGGAGTTGGAAATTCCAATTTCACGGAAGACTGAAATGGACACTCTGGACTACATCAGGAATTATGGCAATAGGATATTTCCTTCTGTACTAACCCTGACAATTCCAGATACTGTTCAAGAAGATGAGATTGCAATTACATTAGAAAACCAAGAAAACTTGACAGAAGGTACTGTTCTAAAATATAGTCTTGGCATCTCAGTCTGAAAAGGGTACTAGGGTATCTGACTGGGAAGAAAAGAGAACGCCCACCACTCCTGAAAATGCTATGTAATTTCAAAACAAAATGGAAGGATAATTCTATCATTCTCTATATAGAATTATATATATATAATATATAATTCTATAATTCAATTATATATATATAATATATAATTCTATAATTCAAAAAGTATTTTGAGCAATTTTTTCACAACTCGAAGTCTGGTGATTGATTTCATTTTGACCATGTGAAAAAATTATCAGGTGAACGCCAGATCCAGTTTATACTCCGCAAATTCTGATTACAAACAACTGTTCTGTGTCACTATGCACATTAGTTCCTCTACGAGTCACCCTGGGATGCTACTAGTACTGCTAAGGCACTTCCAGGAATACACATTTATGAGTAAATAAAAGGAAATTATTTACATTCCCAGGATGAATGTGAGCATGATGGAAGTGCCACAACTTCACTGGTGGTGAGGCACTGGAACAGGTTGCCCAGAGAAGCCGTGGATACCCCATCCCTGGAGGGGTTCAAGGCCAGGCTGGATGGGGCTTGGAGCAACCTGGTCTGGTGGGAGGTGTCCCTGCCCAGGGCAGGGGGTTGGAACTGGATGATCTTTAAGGTCCCTTCTAACCCAAACTATTCTATGATTCTATAAAAAGGGGTTACACTCATACCCACGGCATTATTTTCCATAGTCTCAATAACATAGAAGACACACAGTACTGGATAATCAAACTCCGGGTCTGAATTTAGACTTACTTCTACTCCAGTTATTGCTTGCCCACTGCTATTCACATATGTGGCATGGCTAAATTAATGCCATAAATAGTGCCAGAAGCATAAACGAATAATAGTCTCTAAAATTAAGCCAGGCAACTTTATGCTGAGATGCTTTTTTAAAACTGTTCACCCAACCAAAAAACTTACTGATTGCCTACCTGCAAATCACCATTTGCTTTAAATCCTTCATGCAAAATTTCATTCTATGTCAAGATCTACTTTTATTAATGCCTTTACAAGTACTGGCTTTCTTATTATGGTATGAAGCTCTTTTGATATTAATGTTATTTTTCTTGAAAATACTATTCCAGCAGAAGTTGATCTGGTTTATTCAATGTTCTCTTTAGTTTCCAAGTTTGCAGGCAGAGAGTTGGTTCATCTTGGACCTCCTAAGTCATTGAGGAAAAGTATGCCACATGAGTCCACATATCAGCTGCTTTTGGACCTTCAGGAGAATCTGAATGATTTTGAAGACTTGACTGAAGCCAGAAAACCACGTTTTCATGAGAAATCACCATCCACACCAGCAAATAACCAATCATCTCCCTCTTCAAACATCCAAGCAATGACATGTATAAGCAAAGCGCCTTCACAGTCCCCAATGGAAAACAGAATTATTACCAGGAGTCCTTTGCCTCATCAGGACATGAGATTTAAAGACTTTCTGAGGGCAGTAGATGACAATATTTACATCCCAACACGGTGGCATCTTGATAAAGAGGACACTGATCTCCTCATGACTGACTCAACCCAGCTGGCGCCTTTTCCCAGGCTGCGACAAGCAGCCCTGAGAGAAACCCTGGCTAAAAAGATTTCCTGGCTGAGGACATCACAGCAACATACAAATATCTGCCCTGTGGTTTTAGTCAATGGTTCAAAACCAACAGCCTTCCCCATGTCCCAACAGCAAACCTTTACCCTAAGAAGTATGAGGCAGTCTAAAGAGAACCCAACTCATTTTTTCAATAAGAAAACTAAGAAAAACTTTATCCAACTCAGACATGCACCTAAAACTACAGATTTAAATCTTCCAGTTTTATCTCCACCATACCAAACCAGGCTGGGGAAAAATACAGAGATTCTACGGTTAAATTTTGCATAAATAAAACACCCACAAAACATCAGAAGAAAATAGGATGACGGGGCAGGAAAGAAACAAAAATGGACAGAAAGAGAGAGTGAGAAAAGGAAGGCAGGAGAAATTAATGCAATCTTAAAATGAGACACCTCCAAACACAAAGAAGGATCACATGATTTAAATTCTGTGTTCTCTGACATCCATCAAAAATAGGGCTACAGATTTTATGGAGTGCAACAGACGCAGAAAAACAGATGTCACTGTAACAGAACAACATCTAACATATTTAGGCAAAAAAAAAAAAGGGGGATTGCAGGCAAAAGATACAATATTAAATATTTTGTATCAATACAGGTACCATCCCAAACTTGTGTCACTTGTACTTATGTACTTTGTTCAAGAAATAAACCTGGTCAGGCAATTTTCATTAAACTGTGAACATAAAGCAGAAGCTAAAACAAACAGTAACAATGGTGGGATAATTCATTTTGTGGGGACTGTTGTAATAAACAAAAAAGTCCCAGCCCTGATCTTTTCTTTCTTTCTTTATTAGTTGTAACTGTGTGCATTCTAATTACTGGAGAACATACAACCTAACTCCCCTGAAAGGAGCAAATCAACACATTTTCTTTGTAAATTTAACAGCTTAATTAGGACTGCCTATTTGTAGCTGTGTGCCTTTGCAACATTTGTCTCTTACTATTGAAAACACGCATTTGCTTCCAGTTTCAATGATTTATGCTTTTCACTAGATTTTCATGGTACTAAGCTTTGAGTTTGATTCTGTTTTCAAACTAGTTTTATTTCAGTTTAAAACCCTTAACTTCAACAGTTTTGAACTTGATTGACTCCAACAGAGATGAGAATATGATGGGAGTCTTCATATTTGCTGCTCGGCAGGCTCACATGTAGAAGTAAAAGATGCACAAAGAGTTTCTAAGTAATACTGGAAAGAAAGAAAAAGGTATGAGCTAAAGCCAAGGCTTTCATCTTACAAGCACCGTGGCAAACATTTGGTCACACTGTGCGTGTCCAGTTTTACTCTGTCTTGCCTTCTCCCACCACGCCAGGACCACATCCACAGGGTGAACTCTCTGTGGTCGACTCAGCTCCTGCACCAGCATGTAGCCCCTCTGCCATCTCCTCAGGTGGGCTGAAAGAACCTCTGAATAACAAACCTGGTTTTAACCCGGAACATCTTTGGGGATCAGCCTTACAGGGCAAGTCCACAGCTGCAGCTGAAGAGCTTGGAGAGGAAGGAAGGCAGGAATTCATCACCACTGAACAAAACATGCTGTGGAACTTTGCTTATAGCTCTGGCACCATGTAATTCATAACCTAGAGGTAGCTGAGTGATTTCCAGATAATATTCTTCTTGGAAAATCTGATTTCCTTAGAATTCAGAAAGTGTTTATGTCTCAAAAAAAATTTTCAGCTTTGAATCACCCTTACAAAACACTTTTTGTTTGAATATATGGTTTGAAACAAATGGTTTCAGCTGTAAGTTGACATTTCAATTTACTGTTTCCTTTCATAATACTGAAATGCTTCCTTCTGACCATAAATGTCTAAAAGCTTCTTCCTCCACATCATTTTTTTTTTTTTCTGGGAAAAATTTCTTTCCTTGACACTTTTAAATATCTTTTTCTTTATATTCTAATTCCAGATGACAATAACATCAAAATGCTCTAACTTTTTTTCACCAAGTTGAAACTCTATTTTCCAAACAACTCTACCACCATCTTCTAGATCCTCCAGTTGGAGAGAGGAAAGCAAGAGGAGCTCAGGAGCTCATGGTTCTCCTTTACCAACTAGTGCAGGAGTGCCTATGCAGGTGCCAAGCAGACAACGGGCACAGGAGAATAATCATTACCCACTAAAACAAAGCCTGAAGAGATAGGTGATTGTGCACCATGGCACAAGGGCCAAAGAGGCAGCTCTTCCTGGAGGAGCTCCGAATTGTGATGCCTTCATCCTCCTGTGGCCTCAGGCACAGCTTCTGCACTGTCTGCAGCAAAGAATGGAGGTTTCCAAGGGGTGAGACACTTATCAATGGTTGGAGATAACTCCAAGTCTTTGTGGGGTCCCTGCCACCTGCCTGTTCTCCCTATCTTCAACATAATGTGGCTTCTCATTTCTAGGAGTAGTTGACTAAAAAGCAAGGGAATATTCCTTCTTCTGTCCTGTCTGACACTTTAAAGGTCACAAGGATGAAGTAAGCATTTCTTCAACATGCCAGGGTTGCTTTACAGACATCACGTAGAGAGAAAAGACATTTTGTACCTATGCTTTCCATACAACTGATTTAAGGGCTCGCTTCAACCTATATTTCTGCAACACCACTGAAACGTATATCTGCTACCAGCACAGAGTGGTTATATCTGAGCAGGAACTCATCTACCATGCATATTCACACTTTGAAATTAAAGCCATCTTGCTCCTGAAGGGGTGAAGGTTCAGTGCCTAAATGCAGGTCCTGGATCATGTGCAGAGCTGGGAAGGAGCAGGGAGCATGGTGCAGTGTGGCTGATAACACAGCCTGCGACGATGGAAACACCTCCAGGCAGCCAGACTGACGGGTGGCCCAGGCAGGGAGTTGGTGCCAATATTTTAACAAGTGGCTCCCACAAAAAACCCTTTCCCTTCAGCAGGTGATAAATTTACGCTTTGGGGATGTGATGTCTGCAGAAAGAAGTGATGGGCTCCAGAATCTGCCCTTTTATTTAAAAACATAAAGAAAAAAAATATGCTTCTGAGTCAGGAAGGGGACATCACAGCTTGGCAAGAAAACATACGTTAGGACACGTATGTGGCCAGAAATGCACTGAGTCATGGGGAGTAGTGTTTGACCAGTGCAATTCATGTGGAGGGAAAGGAGGGAGCTGAATGACTTGCACAGGAATCCCACAGCATCCTACTTCAGGAAGGGTTATTGAAAATACCTAACCCTGAGTAGAGTCTTATTACAACCCTGATAGAAAGCCAATGCTGAGACGCAAGGCGAGGTGAAGTGGGACGGGAAGGCTTTCACACCTCCCCTCTCACGTCTGGTTGCAGAAACATAACAACAGGCTCCTAAAGAGACAGCTTCCAAAGGAACATTTAGCTACTTCCTTGCATCTATAGAAGTTCCTTGCCCAAGCAAACTTCACACAGTTTGTGAATCTGCTGGGACTGACACTGGATCTTTAGGTTCTTCAAGTCAGTCTCTATAAGTGGATCCTGCTATTTGCGTGGTCTGTCAATGCAATCACGAGAGATTCCCAGCCCTCCATGTCACAGGTTTTCCATTTACACATAGGAAATGGCACCTTTTACTACTATCCTGTTTCTGCATTGCATTAATAAGTTCAACTGCTTTATGTATTACCAGTTTGAACACTGTTCTGCTTTTCAAATCACAACTGTTTTCATGTCAGCAAAAGAATTTCAAGCCACAGGAAATTCTGGGGATGAAGTGCAAATATACACTTAGAAAGAGCTATCAGGAAGCAGAATCAAACCTATAGTTGGAAATATATGAAAATAAAAGTCACTGTTTTTATATTGCACTTTTACTTTCATAGGTTTTTAAACACGTACATGAAGGAGATTAATAATTTAACAAATAAGGGAATTTCTGTTTAGTCTCTGAAAAATTCCTGAATAATTCAGAAGTTCTGACATGAGATAGCCTTTGTGATGCTGACCCATCCACGCTGGGTAAAACACCGAATAGAGGTAGAAGTGACAGACCCATTCTCACACAGCCCTCTCACGTTACAGCTTATGAACAGCAAAACTCCACAAATCCAAAGCTCACAAAAAACGAGAAAGCAGCTCATGTTCACCTGTTGTCTGTTGCCAGCAAAAACACGGTGTTAAAACTACAACATCCGATTTGCATTCCATGGAAATCCACTTTTTCGACTTCCATGGGCTTTAATGATAAGGGCTATGAAAGGTTTAAGAAACTGAGAAAATTTTCATCATACAAAAGCCATCTAAAAAGAAATCAGTGTTTGTCAAACTAAAAGTGAGCCCGAGAAATATATAAACACATTTTTTCTTCTATAAAGCAGCACATATGATATTTATGTTCCTTATATGTAACATACATTTGTTTCACCCATATATCTGAAATTAAAATTATTAAGGATCATAATAATAATGAACAATTCCTTTCCTCATTTTCACCACTTTTTTCAGTTCTGACTATTGTTTTGGGTTACAGACTATCTTGATGGATACTACAGAAAAATGTAAGGTAGTGAACTTAGGAAACACAGTCTTCTTAAGAATAAACATTTGAGATTTCTGCTAGGATTCGTGGTATACAAAATTCCAGCATAAGAATCAGCAGGGATCTTCCTACCAAGTCCACCATTTTCCTGGCTGTTTGGGCTCCAGTCCCTTATACACAAATACTTTGCAGCACAAATAATTTGCAGCTAATCCATTAGAGAGAAAATGAAAGGAGGCCTTCAGGAAAGAACTATTCCCAGCTAGGAAGGAACTGTCATAGAGGTTAAGACTTCCAGCACTGCTCCAAAGAGTGGGCAGAGGAGCAAAGGGAACAAATAGAGCTAAATGCCATAAGGTATGCTCAGGCTGAGGTTTGGAGGAGCAAGAGGATCTTGCAGTGAGATGTTGCTTACTCAACCTTAAATAGAGGAGACATCTCTGACTAAGCTGTCTGTTTGTAGACTCCTTCATAGTCAATGGAGACTATGGACATCTGGAAAAGAGGGAGAGTAAATTAGCTCTACAAGCCCCTGAACAGACTCTTCAAAGTCTACCCAATTGCACGGCCATAAGGCTGACTTGATCCAATATTCTGGATTTTGAGTTTCCACAGACTGGGGAATAACAACAGAGCACCCATCTCATCTTGTGAACATTTATACCTGTCAGGACTCTTTCCTGATGTCCACAGAAGAATAATGATAAGATTTTTAAGTCCTTATCTGGAGCAAATTATCAAAGGCTCAAAAAGTTAGAAGGAAGGAACAAATGGATCTTTAAACCTAATCAGCTGCTTCTAAGCAGGCAGATATTTCACTTGGGACATCTGTATTTAGTGACTGTAGCTTTTTGAGGCCAGCAAGAAGACTAAAAGCCACTTTTTACAAATCCCTTCTTAGAAAGAAAGTCAACCATAAAGCAGAAAGCCAATATTCCCCTATTTAGACAAAAGGAGGATTTAAATATCAAGCCTATCCATCGCAGCAGCTCAAGCAGGCAATGAAAAGCAGTAGGGACTATGTTACACAATTCTTTTCTATGCTAATTGATACTTAACTCACATCAGCAGTTTCTACAGTAGACTTCAATGGGACCAGAGAGGAAAGCAAGTGTTCCCCCAGCAAAGGAGGAGTCATTTGGTTCAGACCTTCAGGGTGTCTTTCCAGTGAAGCTCTGCATACAAACCCTTGTGGGTATGGCAATATTTCAAACTACCAAGAAGTCTCTTTCAGAGAACACAGCCTACACATCTGCCAGACAGCCACTCTTCACCAGCCTACACCCTTTCTTAGCATCACCACAAATTCCCATGAATTCCCACATTACAGAGACTCTGCTCTTTCTAGGCATTTCTACTTGCTGCTCCCCATATGCTTTAATAGCTCAGCACCTCTGCAGCAACTAAACCAAAAGGGAACTCCCCAAGAAAACTGGCACCTATAAGTCCCATACATTTAGGATATGCTGTTGCATAACGGATATGAAAGGTTAAATGATATATTCTGTGTTTTTTCTATAATGCCTCCCTTTTATTGCTGCAGGACCACCCCCAACTCCTCCGACAGAGGCAAATGTGTCATAGAGATGATGATATGGTACCAGCTCAAGCTGTTTTGTTATGACAGCCTTCTAGAGAAAGAAAACCATATTCCAGTCACTTTGCTGCTTTCAACAGGAGTAAGTAGGCAAACGACCCAATCCTGCAGATGAGAAGAAAATTTATGTTTTAGAAAACCCGTCCCAAATTGTCGGAAACGCTCTAAGGATACCCTGCTATAATGAGTCTGATTCTCTTCCATTAAGCTCATTATCTTCTTTCCACAAAAAACCAAGCAAGCACCCCTTGAGTTCCCAGAGGCAATCCTTCAAGAACAATGGATATTTGAGAGACTTCTGTGCTCATGGAATATATAGTAAAGATGGCAAAATTTCCCAGAAAGCCTGAAAAATACTCGCCAGTGACAAAAAGTCAGTAAAATCACTGCCATACAACTATTATGTTATCCTGATAGATATCAGTACGGGACAATATGAACTAAAGAAGATCCAAGCTCAAAAGTCACAGCCTGTGACTACAGATCACACATTACACATCTCTATGCAATCTCAGAAAGGATTCGTAAGATGCCTCTTCTTGCTGCTCTCTCTGCTTCTATGTCTAATTCTGCTTTTGCCCTGTGGATAGAAGAACTGCCAAGCACAGATTTCAATGTATAAACACATTATGTGGCATGGTAATAGGACCTCATAATAGCCCAATTTGGAAGTACTGACCAAAAATTGGCTTAGCAGTAACAAAGAGCTCGGGGTTTTGCTCTTCCATTAAAGCAAGGAGAGCAAACCACAGCTTCGGGTTTAACCAGTTGCATCAAGCTCAGCATCACTCCAGCAACTGAGTGCATTTGCTGCGGTCTCTACAGATTTATTCACTTTAATTCATCTTGTTGAAACTGAATACCTGCCCACGGCATCCCTGCCTTTGCTTCCTTGGGCCTATCATATCACCCAGATTTTGTGTGTTGTAAAATCCAAGTTCAACGTCTGAAATGAAAATAAAAACTCCCTTCAAATGGCACAAAGTTGCTTAAAAATGTTTATCTGACTTATTTTTATGATGTGTTTAAAATTAAATGTTCCCATATGGGGACAATAGGGCAAACCATGTCCTTCCATTTAAATAGCCTGTTTACTTTAAAATCTGAAACTAGCTACAAATTTAAACCTTTTTGTTTTTGTCCACCTGGAAAAAATTATCAAATCCTTAAGTGTGCATTGTAATAGGAGCAAACACCGAAGAGTGTGAATTCTTAGGTTTCAATATCTATTTTTAAATTGTTTTTCATTTAAGATTTTAATTTAGATTTAATAAGAGTCTAATTGCTTTTTTTAAAAAACACCAGTTGATTATTGGAGACATATTTCTGTAGGATTAACTTACATATCTTAGACTATTTAAATATTGTTTTAAATAATAATTTGGTATTTTATGATTTATGCTACCAAATCTAAATATAGTTAGTGTAAAGTAATTGCAGAATGGTTGCAAGAAATAGATTTATTGAGGATTATCCATTTTATAAGAGGCACGCATAGCCTATGTAATTATTCTCTCAATAAGCGTCTTCAAAAATCTGTTGGTGATTAATGCACGATGAGTGCTTAGTTATATTTTAACAGATCGCATAATTAAAGCCAATCGAAAGTTTTACCGTTTGCCGTAGAGCTCAGAAACAGGACAAAAAAATTAGCGTGCTAAATGAAACGAGCTGTGGAGCTTCATTCTCAGGTCTGCTTCAGCTGCTTTTTGTCGCTTCGGTGCCTCAGCAGTCTTGCTCTCCTGATGGTTCTCCATGGAGGGGAAATACCAGGTAATTCAAAGCAGCAATAGTGGCTGGATGCCACCTTCCCTTCTCCAACCAGAGGGTGTAGTATCAATACCGAGTTCCTCCTTTGCTACCAGATGTAGTCTTCGAGCTCCACAGGTAGCCAAGATTAATTTATAAGAGTTTTACAGCAGCCTAAAGATCTATAAAGTCATTTTTGCCTTGCTAATCTGGCACTGCCTGCTATAGCGGATCTGGGTCTTTAAGCACAGGAAGATCCTATTTAACTGTAGTCCTAGACTAGCTGCGGGCTTTAGACCTGGATTGAAAAGGCATTAAAGTCACCTGGAATCCGTCCCTCACCCTCGCAGGGAGCCGCGCAGCCCCTCAGCGTGCTGCATGCTCCATGGAAACACTACTCTCCTGGCAGGGAAAAATCTCCTGGAATAGTTATTACAATGGAATTATAGGAAGGACTGCACTGGCAGAAAGGTCAATGAGATAAACTGTTTCTTCTTTTTCACCGTTTTTTTGGATGCTCTCATAAATACCACTTCTTATCCCACTATTATCATGACATCCCTCCACTATATACCCCCCAGACATTATATAGAGCATTGTCCTTAGGAGTTTTAGGATAGAAAATGCTTCTTTCCTGCCTTGTTTTGCTCTGTTTAGGTTATATCACCTGTTTTGATTTTTACTGTAACCTTGATGCATAAAACCTGAGCTAAATCCATCATCCAACACCACAGCCCAACCTTCAAGGGGCACTGAGGACTAGAAGAATCCATACAGACACCACCTACCTTGACAGTGGGTCTGCTATAAGTAAAACTGACCCTAAAAGAAAGCCACTGTGGAACAAAAGAACAGAAGCAGAAGAACAACTTCTCCGTGTAGATGACTCTTGCCTTAAGTGTTTTTACATACTTTACAGGAGTAAAAGGACTGCTGAAGTCAGCTATCAACCAGTGCTAATGTGTCACAGGGCCCCGTGCAGGACAGTGGTGGCAACAGTCAATCAGAAAACAAAGGTTTGTCTGAATCTGAAGTATGATTCAAGTCATTGTTTTCTCTGCTTTTGAAAATTACTTCAGACTAAGCTAATCAGCCTGTTCTGTCTTTTATAATTACTGAAGAGAAACATGCCCGATGGGGAGAAGGGCACGTGAATGTGAGCTGTCTGCTTAACGAAGTCAAGGACTGAGTGACCACAGGCATGGAAAAGGCTGAGGAACTCCATCTCTTTTGTTTTCCCCTCAGTTTTCCTCAAATATTCCAGCCCCAGAAGGCTACTGGTAGAGTCTGTGGGAATGACGCTATACCTGGGGGAGAGGAAGGCAGAATCAGGGACCACTTAAGCAAACTGAGCACATGCAACTCATGGGAGCTGCTCAGACACACCTGAGAGCAATCACTGCAAAAGAGCCAGCCTCTTGAAAGGTCACTGGAGTCAGGGGAGGTTCCTGATAGCTGAAACAAGGTAAACATCACATCTATCTACAGGAAGGCCAGGCAGGGTGGTCGCCTCCACCTCACCTCAGCCCCTGGGAAGATCATGGAGCAAATCCTTCAGGAGATAATTTCAGATTGTGTGAAAGGTAAGAGGGTGACTGGGATTTAGCAAGGGCAAATCATGCCAGGCCAATCTGACTGGTTTCTGTGATGAGATAACCAGCTCCATGGACAAGGGAAGAGCAAAAAGCGTTGTACATCTTGACCTCATCAAGGCTGATACTGTTTAGTTTTTACTAGCGACTGGACACACTCAGCCTCTTCATGGGTGATACCAAACTGGAGGGAGCAGCCAATATGCAGGACACAGGCTGCTCTTCAGAGGGACCTGGACAGGCTGGAAAATGAGCTGATAGGAACCTCATGAGGCTTAGCTAAGGAAACTACAAAGTCTGAAAACACACATTGAGAAGGAATATCTCCATGCACCATTAAAGGCCAGGACTCAACCTGCTGGGAAACAGCTTAGCAAAAAAGCCCGGTTTAGTTGAAAAAGTGCCTTTTTTTTTTTTTTCTTAATTAAAATATTATTCTTAATTAAAATATATTGATTCAGGGAAGGAAGAAATACTGTTTTCTACCAACACTAGGGTTTAGACTTTAAGATCTGTATTGCCTTCTTCTGGTGTCCATCACTTTCTGTTGACTGTAGGGAATTTCTTAAATTACTTTGTTCATTATTTAGGTGCTTCCAACTTGGTGCTTAAAATGACGTAGAGTAAACCAAGCCCTACGAACTTATGTGGCAGTATTGTGATTTTGTGAGTTATGGAGACTTTTTATTGCATTTGCTTTGTCATTACTTTTTGAAGGGACTTTGGAAGGATGTTGCCACACATTCTTGATATTTGGTGGCCTTATTCCTTCTTGATAGGTGCTTATTCCAAAGAATTTCACTTATCCATGGTACTCTTGTCTGAGGTATGAAGGATTTCTTAAATGTTTTCTGGATATGTAATCTGGGGGGAAATTTTCCAGGCTCTTCAACACAGAGGATATTGCAACTAGTTCATTTATGAGCAGCAAATGGCAATAAGTATGGCATGTACTTATCTGAACACCTGATTTCTACAATAATCACAGCTCAAAATTGAGAAATTGATTACTTATTTTTAAAAGTATGTTTACTTATTCATCAAATGAGTCTGGGTTTGAATAAGAATGACCCATGTGCAATGTCTTTATTTTCAGAAAATGCTAATACTTACATGGGAATTGGGATACTTCTGAAACTTTCAGAAGATGTGCTATATTTTGCTTTAAATATCCAATCTGGACCATTTCCCAGACCATGAATCACTTTCTAGACTGGGGTAGCATGTTCTCCATGATATCTCCCTGCATTTCCTGACACTAGCTAGAATATAGGATTGAAGTCTCAATAAAACCACAAATTATTTGCAATATACTTACAAACACCACCACACCCCCCAAATGATTAAGTATTCTAAACACAACTTTAAAAAAATTAACTTCTTAGAGTATTTCCAGGGCAGTTTTTCAGGCTTTGCATCTTGTGTTGCTATTTTTATCTGCTAGACTAGTTTTGAATGGATAGTATTTTATAAGTGAGGCTTAGTTATTTCAGAGGAACCTTTGGGTACACAGGCAAGGAGCTGGGGCTAAATTTGTACCACACTTCAGTATTTTCCAAACAAACTCAGTCTACATAGATCACAGGCCTTCAGCTGGTGCAAATCAGCACAGCACTACTGCAATCATCTTTACCAGCAGCTGGGACTCTGGCATGGATAAAGCCTTTCTTGTTGAATTAATAGTACTTCTTCTTGTCAGCATCTCCCTCCCAGGCAGTCGTTCTCAAGAATACTGATTATGGCTGCTCAAACATTTGGTGACTAGATTGATAATGACAGGCCACAAAATAACCATATATCTTTCATCATTTATGTCTTCTTTTCATCGCAAGGAACAGGTACACCCAGGTACCGGTCACATATTTCATCAATGTCATCATTTAAAGTAGCAAAAAAGGTAAGTCGTATCTCCCCTGAGAAGCCTGAAAATCAAAATTTTGCAGGTTGGAAAACTGGAAAAGCCTTCTGGCAAGATTGCTTTGCAAATGCTGGAATAGCCTTCCTTTAGAAACTGCCCCCTCATTGATGAATGTCTGTAATAACAAGAAAGATAAACTCACCAGGACCAACAGAGGTACATACTGCATCCTATCTCTAGGCAGGACAATGGACTAGGTGTCGTCTTAGATCCTTCCTGATTTTTGTCATTCAGTAATACTACCTATTATCTTTCAGTGCATGCTAATACTACATCTTCTTCCTACATGCCATGTCAAAACATTTGCTTTTACATCTCCTCCCGGCATTGTAATATCACATTTAGTTCTTTTTGCTGTTCGTTGTTATGCAAATCTGTGTTCACTAATTGATAACACCTCTTCTAAAATTTCTAAATACCATAAATGTATTAATTGAAGTTTTCGAACAGACCAAAATGTTGTTCTGGTTTAACTAGAATGAAAGAAGTGTTACAAAGCACCAATTGGCCAGATTTGAGACGGCAACTCAAATCAGAAGTCATGTCTAACTATATGTGTGGTCACAAATACTGTACCAGAGAGGGAATGACTCAGCCTCCCTCCAAGGGGGGATTATATGTAGGAATCTCTGCACAATTCTGGGTACTTCAATACTAGAAAGAAAGCAAGAGAATGATGGGTATGTTAAAAAAAGAAGACATAACAATGTCTGAACAGCTGGAGGAGCTGATTTATGAGAAGAGATTAAAGGAATGATGTTTGATTGTCTGCACAATGTCCAACAGCCATATGTTAACCACTTCAAGTATCCAAGGAGTGTAAACACCAGGAAAGGGAATAAATAAAGCAGCTGGAACAAGAAGGTGTAACTAAAAATACAGAAAATTACTGTATTATGGGAAATTCTTAACAATGAGCTTCGTTAGAGATGAGTAACTGAAGAAAAGCAGCAGGAGTCCCCATCAGGTATCTATCTGGGGCTTGACAGCTATTCTTGTTTGATAATTCCTTCCTTTATGATATTTATAAATCAAAAGGCAAAAGTAAAGTTATGACTCATTCAACTGAATTAGCCACTTGCATCACTTAACCTTATTTGTCTAAAAAGTTAAAGCAAAGTTACTAGCCTTATGAAAACTTCACTCAGAAGTACTTCCTGAAGGTGTC
Source organism: Scolopax mira (assembly GCA_004320125.1). Lineage (NCBI taxonomy): Eukaryota > Metazoa > Chordata > Aves > Charadriiformes > Scolopacidae > Scolopax > Scolopax mira. The sequence goes on along the minus strand of BJBW01003214.1, from coordinate 64,431 downwards.
TTTTCTCAGATATTTTTTAAATGAATAAAACCCCATGGTATTGCACTGCAGCTTCAGAAAATCTTATTTTGCACTTCTCCTTTGCAGCTCAGCCTTCCTGTTAGAACAAGAAAAGTTTGTTCCTT
>BJBW01003214.1:22458-64204 GCA_004320125.1 Scolopax mira | reverse complement strand
CTTCCTGTTAGAACAAGAAAAGTTTGTTCCTTGTCAAAACACTGGAATTCCCATTTATTTGCAAAAGAGGAACTTGATATTCCCACTACTCTTGCACAAAGCTGTATCATTATTTACTAATTCCTTCTTAGTCTCACTTCTGTGTTTTAGAGATGGATTAGAGGGTGCAAAAGATAAAAATGTACTCAAGGTAGACTCCAGGGAAAGTTCCCCTCAAGAAACATATTCCATGAGTATTTCTGCTTTGGAAATAATTAGACTCTCGTAAAGGACATAGGGATGTTGACTTTAATGCTAGTCAATTAGCTACTCAACAATGTAGGGAAGGAGCTTATATCAAGAGCTGGCTCATTTTAAAGAAAAGCCCAGGAGTAAATCAGTGCCTCTGCTGCTGGAAGCCAAAGTCCAGAGTCAAAAGGGGGTGCAAGCCAAACAAACTTTGCTGACGTGCCAATATGGCCTAGAGTTGATGTTCACAGCTTCATCTAAGGACTACAGGCATCAAAATGCTTGTAAGAGTATCTAACACAGAAAGGGAAATTCTTTTTACCTAAAAAAAAGCTTTAACATAGGTTAAACCTATTGCCTCAATCCAGTGATCAAGATCACAGCTCCCAACACTCTCCATTCAAAGCAGGGCTGCTTTCTAGCCATTCTCTGCCCAACCTGTATTTGTTCCTGGGATTACCACATCCCAGGTGCAGGACCCTGTTAACCCTTGGTTAAACCTCATGTGATCTCAGAGAGAAAAAAATCCATGAGAAACAGGAAAAAAAAAAGCAGAAAATTGTTCACTAAAAATTTATTTTAAAGTCTCAGAAAAAGCATAAAAGATGTGGAGAGCTCTCATCAGGATCTCACTGTAGGTATTTCAGTTACTATGAATGGACCTATCCCATCCCCTGCTGAAGCTCCTCACAGCCATCTACCAAAGCTCCAGCAGAGCCATTATCCAGATGAGGTGGAAATCCAGGACTGTGAGCAAGAATCCATCCTGCCAAGCTGGCATCACCCACACGACCTACTGGATCTGGCTGCCTGCAAGGTTTAAGCCCACATCCTTAAAAGCAGTTAGCGCGCTTCATATGAGTCAGTGGAAACAAGGCACCTACATAACGGTTAGTCACCTAAATACCTTTGCAGATTGAGGTTTGATTTCAGCAAAGGGCACTCCAGGGCATATTTTTTGTCATGGGATTCGGGATTCACCACAATATCAGTGACAAAATCGCCATAGAAGGTCCCCCAGCCAAGCAGCTTTATTTGGAAATGACTACATCTACAACAGCAGTTACCTTTCTGAGCGAATGGGCACATTTACTCTTGGTTCGCTGGTTCGCAGGGAAACTGAAATATGGAAATATTTTTTGCCGTATCATGTGTTTTTAAAATAACAAGTTTGTCCACAAACACGGTCTTCCAAAAAACAAAAAAAAAAAAGAAAATTGACTCAAGGAATACGGTATCCAGAGCAGAACAGAAAACGAGCTGACAGCCCTGTGAACCCAAAACAGCCCCCAAGAAGATCTGTCTGCCAGCAGAGCCAGCTGTGGCGTCAGCCAAAGAATTCAGCCACAAATCCAGACGTGGCTGCTGGAAAAACACATTCCAGGTCCTACACATCGCTGCCAAATCCACCCCATGATTATAGCCACGGACTTTAGAGAACCCAGAGGAAGAAGGTGAAAAGGAATAGGATCAACATTGCCTACATGGGGAAGAGGCAGAGACAAGGCAACACTGAAATTACCGGTAAGTCCCTTTTTACTTTGTTCTTGCACTATTTTAATGCAGATCCTAGCTATAGTCTTTCAAAGTTTAAAGGAGATTTTGTCATTTTTGGCAGCAAACTCAGCTTTCTTAGCAAACATGATAATGGCCTTACATTACATGGCCTTGTGCCCCAAAGGATTCCAAAGCATTTTACAAACTTAAGCTGATACGTGGCCAAGGTACACAGGGACCCCTTCATCCACCACTGAAATGTGCTCAGCCTCCAGGACAACCTGTCATAAATGCTTAGCAAAGCACAGAATCTCTCGACAGAGTTTTAGACTGGGAAGTGATGAATGCTTCACGCTACCGAATCTGAATGAGAAGGTGGAACATAATCATGTGAGCAGAAATTCAGTCGCTCACAACACTTTAACTCCTACTCCTTTAGCTCTACACCTACACTTAAGCTTGATGACAACATTTGGTTTTTTGTTTTCCAAAGCCTCCTTCAATAATGTCATCAGTGACACGGTTGGATTCTCCTTCCCTTCTGACTGAGGCATCTGCAGAACCCACAGGGAAGTGTCCCACTAGTTTCCCAACCAGAATCAACTTCTTCTGGGACAGCACTACATCAAAGCCATTGAAAATCTGGGGGAAGTCTTGCAGATCTCTCCCCTTTCAGCTATTTACTGCACAGTGATAATTTGCCACATATGATGCTGCCTTTTGTAAGCACTGCTGGCTTTTAACTCTCTCTTCCACACACACAAAAAAAAAAAAAAGAAACAAAAAAGCATTTCACAGGTAACATGAAGTTTTCAGGCCCAGTAGCTACCTGTCCACAGTAGGAGAATTACTCTTAGCCACAATTTGCTTCCTTTTCCGAATTCTACAATAAAGTTATTGGAGTTATTGGTTTGATTCCAAAATCTTTATTAAGCCACTTAATTCTCATGGTCTTTCCAAAGTCAGGAGACCACCAAATGACTTAATCCTTTAAAAAAACCCTTTAGGTAGCTAAGCAGATTTTTGCAAGTGCCTAAAGCAATGTAGAGGTTTTAAAGTGCAACAAACCATCTCGTAAAGGTTTTCAGGCACAAAGCCACCTCAAATTCATGCAATGTTGACTGCCATTTGAAAAGCAGCATCAGAATCCCAGATATTCTGAACAATAAATAAAACCAAGCATAATTCAAACTTCATTTACAAGACAGGAATACAGGCACATATTTCTCTTCAAGGGATGTTAAGAAAAAAGTCTCTCTAATTCCTGTTGCTATAAACCTTCTCTTTTTCCTATCTCACTAATTATTTTCTCTGGTTTTGGGTCTCATTTTTACAACTGTCACTTGTGCTGCACACAATTCTGTCCCCTCCAGGGCCACAGAATAACAGAATGATATGGAATTGTAAGGGACCTCTGGAGATCATCTAGTCCAACCCCCCCCCCCTCCCCCCCGCCAAAGCACGTCTATATCTAGAGCAGGTTGCACAGGTCCAGGCGGGTTTGGAATCTCTCCAGAGACAGAGACTCCACCACCTCTCTGGGCAGCCTCTTCTAGGGCTCTGCCACCCTCAAAGGAAAGAAGTTCCTCCTCATGTTTAGGTGGAACCACCAATGTTGAAGTCTGTGCCCATTTCCTCTTGTCCCGTCTCTGGGCACCACTGAAAAAAGACTGGCCTCATCCTCTTGACACCCTCCCTTTAAGCATTTATAGGCATTATCAGATCCCCCCTCAGTCTTCTCTTCTCCACACTAAAAGACCCAAGTCCCTTAGCTTTTCCTCCTAAAAGAGATGTTGTAGGATCCTAATAATCTTTGCAGCCCTCTCTTGTACCTTCTCCAGTAGTTCCCTGTCCTTCTTGAACTGGAGAGCCCAGAAATGGACACAGTACTCCAGATGGGGACTCACCAGGGCAGAGCAGAAGGCAATGATGTCCTCCCTTGACCTGCCACAATGGACTCATCTCAGAACAATCATTGTAAGAATGATAAACTCAGATTATTATTCTTTTATTTTTAGCTTCTGAAAACAGACAATATCTTCAAAATATAAAATGTTTCTGGTCATCTGTGAGTAGCAAATATTAATTGCTTGTCTGAATCTGAGACTTTCATCCTAGCTAATACTCAGCACATGTTCCCAACCATTTCAGTACACCTGAATGTGTCCCACAGTTATGCATTGTGCATCCAAGAACAGATCCCAGCCTTCAGTTGATGACCTATTGCTTTGCAAGGAACAGGTAGCAAATCCATTACGCACTAGCACAAGTGATAAAAATATGACAAAATTGACTACATTTGTCTTAGGAAATGTCTATAAATCAGGTACACACCACGCTTGAGAAACTGCTTCCAAAAGCTCACACACTTTATGAGGCATGGAAAAAAACCCTCTTTACTATGCCTTTTAACTACGTCATTACATATCTAGTGAAAGCAAACAGATGTAATAGAGTTAAGTCTGTCAGTCTCAAGCTGGGCTAAATTTCAGTGTTCTTATTTTCCTTACAGAGCTTCTCATCTTCAAAAAGCGAGGAGGATATGCTAGAACTGGATCCCATAGTCTGACTTCCTGGGTCTTTAAATCACACCCAGTCACTCCTGTGCTGGGCACAGCAGGTTGTGCTTGGCTAAGGCATCTGGGCCTGGCTTTGGTGAGTCCAGCACACAGATTTAGCACCAGGGGTCTGGTCTGATTTGAAGATGTCCAGAGATGTAGACACTAACATTCCCCACATTGGTATTTTCCAAAGGCTAATCTCTTCCCCCTTAAAAACTCATGTCTTATTTCCAATATGACTGTCTGGCTACAGTTTCAAGCCATTGGTTTTCATTATTCCTTGGACAAATAAACCTGTTTATAATCACACACATAGATATCCAGCCCTGACATTCCTATCCTGTCTTCTCTGTGCTCCTGGAGACCTGCATAGACTAGCTCGTGTGTTAAAAAGGAGAATGCTCCACTAGAGAAAAGGCTGAAACACAAAAAAAAAACACCAACCTTTTCTTTTTTTCCTTTTTTTTTTTTTTTTTTTTAAGAAGAGAATGTCATCCACAAAGACATGTAAAGTTTTGAGACTGCAGTCTTTCCTTGAACTTCTCACCACCAGCTCCTTGCTGGAGAGCTGCCTCCACAGAATCCCTGCCCACAGCAGACAGTGGTGAAAATACTTTTCCTTCTCCAGTTTTCCCTCTATGGAGGATCCAAGTTTTTTCCTCAGTTTGCCACATTTCAAAGAGAAACATACAATGCCAATCTCTTCCAGCGCTGCTTTGTTGGCCTGCTACTCTCAGCTGAGGTGGCTGCAGAAAATCACACCAGCATTTTAATGAGGAATTTGGAGAAGTTAAAAGATCTTTCCGTTGGTGTTTAAATCTCGCACAAACAGCGGGCTGCAGCTGTAGCTTTTGCTGCCTATGGATAAATGTATTATTTTAGAACATGGCCAAGACCTCCTTGTAGGAGGTCCTGCAGGAGTGGAGCCAACAAGTGATTATGAAAGTCAGCCTAAAGAACATTTGACACTGTTTTCTGCCTACGCTTAACAAGCACCTCGTAGTTTGTGCTGCAGTTTGCACGATTTTGGCTTTTAGAAAATATGAAACACCTTAGTAGATGGATTTTACGTCTAGGAGATTCCATCTGAGGCACTGAACCCACCCAATTTTATTACTTATACTTTCAAAAGGTTGGGAAAAGCTTCAAAGTTGCATCTGAAGAATTCATGAACTTATCCTAAAAAAATACCTGGAACTCTGGCATCTATACACTTTTTTAAATAATAAACACAGAGCAAAAAAACCTACTCTTCAAATAAATCTCACCAGATTTATTTTCTTAAGCAAAAAAAAAAAAAAAATCAATGAACTTTTATTCATTATCTTGTATTTCATTTCCTTTGAAAAAGGAAGCCTTTATTTGCTGCCTCTTGAGATCCCATTCAGTATGTCAGACACAGCCCTAGTCTGCATCATGATTTGGTCACCAGGATGGAAGAACTGGTTGGCAACTGAGAACATTTGAGTCAAATAAAAGCAAAGAGCAGAAGGTGCTGACTGGGCAGAGCTACAGAGCTGAAGAGAAGGGCATCTTCCATTTCAGGAGAGAAGCTAGGACCACTGTTGGGAACACACTTCTTTCTGAGGACCATAGACTTGACTGTCGCCCTCAATTTTAATAAGACACCCAGGACTTGATACACAAAGGGAGGTGGGCAAGTGATGACAAGCATCACAGCATCACAATGACTACCCTACACACTGCATGGCCATTAGTCCCCAATCCACGGTACTGAACAGTCACTTCTAATTTCTGTGTACACACTGTGTACAGGACTATCTGGCAGTTGAAGACTAGGTTGATAAGAGGGACCATATCAGTAAGCCAACAGAAAATGTTACGGAGAAGTGTCTTATACAATTTGGGATTTTAATTTAGGGTAAATAGTGTAAACAGCCCTAAAATAATGGATTAAAGCCCAGCTCTGGTCTCCCCCAGGTTACATTTATGTGAGAATAAAATCATCTGTCAAGGTCCATGAAACTTCCATTCATATCTACACAGCAGCCCAACTTCAAAAGGCAGACTGGAAACTGTAAGCTGGTGAATATTCTTCTCCTTCAGTGTTCTTCTGAGGGAAGAACCATCTTTATAAATAACATTATATTTATAAAATGGTACTGACTTCTGTTTTTTTTGTCCTGACTTCATCAATATTGGTTCGTGCTGGATATGCTGACATACTTCTTGGGTTGGCTGACTCCAAGGTTTTCATCAGAGGAGCACTATCAAGTGTGAGGATCCCCAGTTGATGGAGGTGATGTATCCTGACAAAAAAAAAAAAAAAAAAAAAGGAAGGAGTAGTGGAGAATTGAAGGATTTCACTTGGGAGTTTTGACCACTGCACTATAAGAAATGTGATGATGTACTTGTCTTATCAGCTGCTTTTAGATATATTGTAGTTGCTTGCCAATGTGTGTTTTCTGTGGTGTTGCCTGTTGCTTACTACTTTAGCCCAGAGGGACTACACATGCCAACACATTAGAGGAACAGGAAGGAACTAAAAGCTTTTCACAATATCCTGACTTAGCCCCTCAGAAAAAAGACATTCATCCATAGGAGGAGATCAATAGATGTACGGTGGCAAGGGACAAAACAGAGGGAGGAACCAGAAGAAAGTAGGAAGAAGAGGAAAAAATCAGCATAAATGATTTCCACAAAAGCTTGAAACCACAAATGAAAAAGGAAGAAATTAGAAGTTCCCTTTGAGACCATTAAGGAAGGGGATCACTAACCTCCTTTAAGAAGCTTGAGCCTGGCAGCAGAAATGTCGGGACTCAAACACTTCAAGGACACGTACGAGGGAGCAAGAGTGCTGGAAGGCCACTAACTAAGGAGAACTCCAGACCAAGAAAAGTCAGCAAGCCAGACAATGATGTGAGAAAAGAGCTCAGCCTCACCCACATGTAAGGAAAACAGGAACATGACATTTTCTTAGGCCAGTCAGATCTCCTCATCCTCTGGTATCTGACATCAGATAATATGTCTAATTCAAGAAATTAAGGCGGAGAACAATCTCAGTTGGCATTCACTGCTGTGTTTCTGAAGAAAATATGCATTGCTAAACTAAGAGTGCAGCTTTTCAAAGTTGCTACACTACTCAACCTGGAAAATAAATTACTGTCAATCAAGAACCAGGTAGTGATCCCCACCATCATACTGCAAAGCCTGCAGTTTTCAGCACCTTTCAGTGCTGACAAAATTGCTGCAAAGTTACCCAGGTTAACCCAGGCACAGGCTAGCTCTAGATTGTTTTAAATTTTCATTCCAAAATTCAAACACAAGATTTAACAATTTGTGCTCTAGTTGCTCAAGCTTTCATCTGTCTGCTCTGCTTTCCTTGGATGTGTTACTAAACATATTACAGCTGAAAATAAACCAAAATTACTTAAGCTGTAGAAGTGAAATGAAAAGCAGATGAGGACGTCTTCCAAAGCAAGGTAAATAATACATGGAGCAATTTAGGTGAATTATGCTTGATGATTCTCATTTGGGGTGCTAAGACCTTTACTAAATACATTGTTTACAACTAGTTGCCAGCTTACCTCATTCTCTCTTCTTTATTTTTCGACCCAATGTGGAATTTCAGGATAAGTAGTGTTTTCCAGTTTGGAGACGGGGATGGCAGTGATTTTTTTCCTTAAAATGTTCTTTTTTGTGTGTGTATGTAATGCCTAAAGCAGGACTGTAATGGAAATTCTGGTTAAAATATTTTCTAGAGGGAAAGGTCAGCTTAAGTAAGAAAGAAGAAGGATGATCTCATTTTTCTGACAGTTCAGATACAAGCAAATTTTAGCACCAATAAGTTATGTCATCTGTTAAATTCACATTAGCAGAATGCCTCTGTACATTTTGCACTGTTATGACAAGGCTGTACAGAACAGGGGTAAATACTCCGTATGAAATAACTATCTCTACAGGGTTACTTGTATCTATTCTTATCTTTAAATAAATCAACTGAGAATTAGAACCGGCCCGGTTTTCTGTTCTGTCTTCAGAGACCCAAGCTGTGCCACATTAAACAACATAGTAGGCAAAAATTTATATTTGGCCAGAATGACACGGAAAGCTATACCTTACTATCTTACTCATTGAGATACTGTCCATCCTGACCTTGGCTGCAGCTTCATATCTTACACACCATTACTGTCATAGTAACATTCGGAGCCAACAATAATTTGCTCATACAATTTACAATACGTTGTCTCCCAGCCACACTGAGGGCTCTTTAACCATCAGCAGATGTGTTGCTTGTATTAGCTATACTTGAACAAAGCAGAATCTATTCAGCTCCAAAATCCCTATGGCTGCTTGGCTGTGTCTTGAGCTTAGTTCGTAGTTAATTTGGTGTTCATACCCTGTAACTAATTACAGCGTGGCTGAGGAGTCAGAAGTTTTAGCCCACAACCTGCTGTCTAAATTTCACACATTTCTCCCATTCCCAGCATCAGAATTTGAGGAGTCTGTCCTCAAGAGAGGTTAATCAGCAACTAATACTGTAGCTGCTCTGTGATGTCCAGCCCTTTAAATTGTTTCTATGTGAATACTGTCAAAAGCCTCTTTCACCATAACCCTACAGACACTCATGGTCACTTTTTTAATGCTCAATATTTGTGTCATTATCGAGTCACAAAATCTTATACAAATCTACATTTTTTTATTAATATTCTTAAAAAGACACTAATGTAGAGAAGATAAAACATCACAACTTGTCTCACAAGAAAAACATAGAGGTTGTGGTGTTCATTAAGGTGTAGGTACAGACCTACCTCTGGAGGCAAAAGTTAAGAAAGAGGAGGCTGGAGAGAAAAATAGGCAACTCCTTAATTCCAGGTTTAGCTTCCTGACACAGCAATGCAAGTGTACCCAGCACAATGCAATAAAGAACACAGGCATTGAGCCATCCTGACCTGGTGAAAACTCTCAACTAGGATCAACCAATAACTTCAACCAGTTGTCCATGAACTCAAATTTATTTGGGCAGAAAAGCCCAAAAGGCCTCAGAGAACAGTAGCCTGAGAGCTACAGCTACTAATTTCAACAGCTGCGGTAGGCAATGAATGGCCTTTCCAGAAAATTCCCCAACCAAATTTGCTTTGTATTAAAAGAGTATGAAGGAAAAGAAGCAGCTCAGAATGTTGCAATATTTGCAAAGATTGTTGCATTTGATTTTTTCTTATTTCTGCTCTTTTAGTTTTCAGGATAAGAACTAGAGGGTGACGAAGAAGGCAAGTCTGAAATAGCTGGGGCTGACTTTCACAGCCTGGATTTTTCTCCACCAACTTGCCCCTTTTTCTATCAGTAGTTCCTTGTGGGTTTTACCCAGTGTACAGCCTTGTCCTTTTAACACCTTCATCCTCTCGCTTATTTCCCTTCCTACTATCCATACTATCCCTCCCTGATATCTGCCTATTAAATGTACTGTGGCAGCATAATATAGAACATGGTATTTATTGCCTATTATCTATTTTGCTTTTTGCCTGTTTTGAAAATATGACTCCACAGACCAAATATTTTGCTCTTAAGCTCTTAAACCAACCTGCAAGTCAATTGAACAGCGTAAAGGAGCGCTCTTATGCTCATTAGAAAAAGAATTTGGGTTTAGAATCTCCCCTTCTTCTTCTTACTGCTTCCACAGGAGATAATATTTCTCTAAGCGGATCCCCAGCTGCTTTATGGGCCCCTTGAGTCCGTTGCCAGATAATACATAACCCCAAACAGCCTTAAGTGTGCTGGAAGTTCCTCCAAGGGTCTGATGCAGGAACACTGCATCCCAGAAAAAGGCAGTTTTTACACTTCCTCCCCTGGGTATACTTTGTGCTCCTTGGACATTGTAGAGCATCCGGACTTCATATTTCATTTCTTTCTCTCTGCTTCCCTTTCTGCAGTCCTGATGCACATCAGACCTCCCGCCTCTTTGCAAAATCCAGGTGAATTTGCTGTAAAGTTAGACATTGGTCTAATTAATGCAGACTGGATGTTTAATCCTTCTGCTGCTTCTCTTTGAAGGATCACAAAGCCTGAACTCTCAAGCACTGGCAATGCTTCTCAGGGACCTTTTGTTCTTTATATAAGAACACCCATCTTAGTTGTGATGATTATGAAATGAAGGACCTTATCCCTTTTCTTAAGCTGGTTTTGCTTAGCTCTGACATGCCTCCAATTTTTCTCAACTTCAGGGTAGTAATTGTCATCAGAATAGATAATTTTGTTCTTATACAGCTCTTCATTGTTCTTCCTGTCTGCCTGTAAAAAATTATTGCTGAGTTTGATAATTCTGGAAACTGAAAACTACATATTGTAACTGGATCTAGGGATTTTTGTGCTTCTGCCCGATAAGGGCTTTATATTATACTATCAAAATGAAAGGATTGTGTAAGTGACAGAGGCAACATTCCCACATTTTTGCTGTTTTCTGCATTTTTAGAAATGCCATAAAACCTGTCATTGTTTCTCCTTCGTGCATTTTCTAAATCACCACATTTTGCTCTTTGGAGCCTGTTCTGTTTTACCAGGAAAAATGAGAAGTGTATTCCCTGCAAAAGGTTAATCAATAAAATCTTTGCAATCTCTTCTCATCTGGCCAACCTCACTCAAATTTCAGTAACTGTGCTAGTCAACTCACTCAGTTTAATCTTTCTGAAGCCTTTCTACTTCATTTCCCCACTCTTTTACTCTTTGTTGCTAACCCTTTTGAATGCATTATCCAAGTTTATGATAGCCAGTGGTTTGGGCCACAAAGCCCAAGCTCTTCAAGTCACATTATCTGGTGAAAATCTCTGTTTTTAAGAGTATCTGTTATTCCTCAAGGGTGTAGAAGAAAAAAACTTTGAAAATATGTCAGAATGTAGAGTAAAGATTGAAAAAATAGGATACAATGATCTCCAAATATGTACTGCTCCTCAAAATTTCTCCTTTTCTTCTTATCTTGTGATTTCTTAGGCCTGATTCATGATTTTGGAATGCCTGAGACTGGCAGTACTATTTGTTACCAAAAGTACAACAGATTTTCTTTTTGGCCAGCTGAGTACCTCAGGAGAGTCCCAGAGAAGAGTCATCCTGCATCTCACTGCTTGAGCCAGTCCCTTTCCCCAGCAGCACTTACTTAATCCCCTATTTTCTTTCCTCTTCCTTTCTTTCATGAGAGACTCTTACACACTTTCCCCAGTTCTTTCCCATCTATTTTTTTTCAGCATCTAAGCGTCCAAGGGGATAAAGTGAGGCAGGCCACCTTTATTTTAAAAACAATCTGCAATATCACATTTACACATGCATCTCTTCAGCCTTTATTGTTCATCCTCTCTCACGTAGCCCATCCTGTAAGGACACTACCAGAGAAACACATCAGGAAACCGGGTGATCAGACCCAAGCCCAGCATTGAATGCTGAAGAACAGTTAGAATTTGTTTCTGTTAATTTATTTGGCACTTCTGCCAAATACCTCGCCAAAGCCTGAGGTATGATGAAGCTGAACATTTTGGAGAACATTGAATAAAGCTGTCAACATCACCCCTAAAATTAAAACAGTGTATTAAATTCTTTTTAGTTTTCTGATTCTGAGAAAAAGCTTATCCTGCATAAATTACTTATGACTGTAATAGATTTATCTGGCACTCTCACCATGCTTTATTTTTTCTGACGTATCTGCCACATTGTAGGGAACAGGAATTGATAACAGTGCATAGAACTACAGTGAGCTACCAGGGTTGTTTTCCTTTGTAATATTAGTGTACTCAAAATATCTACACTTTTTTTAGTCCTATCACTGTAATATTTGAGAATGTGGATTTTATAGTCATAGCATACTAGCATACTAGTTTTTCAATTAAGGAAATTAAGGTTAAATCATAGAATCATTTTGGTTGGAAAAAATCCTTGGGATCATCGAGTCCAACTATAATCATTGAGTCCAAATTATGGACATTAAAACCAAAGAAGAAGAAACAAGAACATGAAAATCAGTTAATCAAATATAATTCAAAGTGAATCTTCTTTCTATCATGGCCTAAAGGTTAGTGCATAGGCAGCAGACTCAAGCGTGTTATAGAGTTTCCAAATAAAAATTACTCTAGAACAACCTGAAGGGTGGAAAGCTGGGTTGTTAAACACTGAAAATGGTGCAAACAAGTAAGCATGAAAAGGTCACTTGGATAAGTCTGAAATAATATTGTGAAATACATCCTGAGGAAAACTGGGAATCATTGCAGAGATTTGCAAGGCCCATTTATCCTGAATAATTTAGGCAAGTCTATGGTTCTGGGTAACAAGAAGAAAGGTTCAACTTTAGCCAAATGGGGCAAGAGCTACATTCAAAACAAAGAGAAGGAGGTGGCAGCAGCCCTTGATCTTGTGCAGCTCCATGAAAAGGGGTGTTGCAGAAAAGGCACGAGCACATAATCACAAGGGACGGCACAACACACACTTGTTTAGACAGATCCACTGGAGATTACAAAATAGACAAAGTACAACAGATCCAGGAAATCTCCTGAGCTGACAAGATAGTCGGAACTGGGTGAGTACAGAGGGTGTTGGGACAGTACCAACACATGATTGTCCTGTTTCTGCTCACTCCTAACATCTGCTTATGGCAATTGCTGGAGCCAGGATAATGGTAAAAGGGGCCCCCGCTCTGAACTGGTAAGGCCAGTCTCATGGTTTTATGATTTGAACACGGGTATTGGGCTTTGTATCAACTCGCCAGACCCTTGAGCAATACACTGCAGTGATTTTGCCAAAAGACTTCTAATTGGAATGACTAGCCAACACACTTTTGATTCTGCAGCATCACATACCTAGACGTTTATTAAATGAAATTATTATTATTCCAATAGCTATAGATTCAGTCTTTAAAACTAAATATTTTTTTTTATTTCCCAAAAATTGCTTTTAGAAAGTTTTTTTTTATTAAAAAAAGACCTCAAAGTGAAAGTCCTTCTTTAAGTTAATAACAAATTTTAAAGAGATGGTTAGTATCATGTTTTAAAAGTTACCAGCTTTGTGTGTTAAATAAGAAATAAATAATGCAAGAATACATGTTTTTCTGTTCCCAGTTGTCTGAAAGTAATGTAAAAAATATTTTTAAGCAACTGGATTGAAATACTGCACATTAGTTACTATGCTGTTAACAGCTGCACTATCCCATGCAAGGTTGGCTTTTCCAAATGATTAGACTATATATTACAAAATCACACTTTGTTTACTTTTCTATCTAATATCTTTAGTTGGCACTCTGAGTAGTAGTGCTTTAGGTTCCAACTCAAATAACAGTAGGTCTTGAAGCTGTAGCTGTAAGCACTTTAATCATGTGCTATATGGAACAAGTTCTAAATATTAAGGAGAATATGAGCTCCACTGGCTAAATACAAGGCTGGGATCCAGGCAATACTTCTCTGCAAACACAAACGAAATCTCACTCTCTGTATGACCCTGAGCAAGCTACTTGATCTTTTTGTGCCTTGTCAAGACAATTATTGAAAATCAAACTTCTCTGACTAACAGATGTTACCGTACATCAGCATACGGAATACTAGAGTATGTGCATCACTGAAAACACTCATGATAATAAAACGATGTGGAACCAAATTTCTTTCATTGCCTGTGATTTGCGTCTTCATAAGTCTTACTGCACTCACTGACAAAGACATTTAAACCATGAGATCACTTGTTTTCCAATAAATTAAGTCCCAATACTTGCCAATCATTCCACTTCAGAGGTCAAAAAAAGATAAGGTCCTTCTCTTCCTTGCACAGATACTTAAGACCATTAGAAATACATCTACTTGCAAGAAGAGCTCACAAAGTTAACAAGTTCCAAATGTTTCCTTTTCTTAAATGCATGTTTGTTTCAAATCACATGTTTTTAATCTATGTAAACTGCCCACTTTTTATTTATCTCAAGCCTATTCCATCCAAGAGATACCATAACTAATACAAGTTAAGCAAATACTTTCAAATGGCCAATTGATACAAACTGTTGAGCAAGCAGAAAAAATCACTAACTTCTCATCAGTAGGTTATGAAACCTATAGCAGCAGTAAGAAAAATACTAATTATGGAGAGTATCATTACCAAAGCTTGTTACTTAAAATAGGCCTAGCCATAATTAAGACTAAATACACCATGGTAATAGGATTGAAAACCTTGGACTTAAAATTGCACTTACCTAAACAGTGCAGGTTCATTACATGCCATCTCAAGATGATCATTCAAACGTTAAATGCCTATTTAAAGCTCATTTTAAATTCTAGCTGTAATGAAGGGAGGAAGGGAAGTGCCTCCAAGGGTGGGACATCCCACCCAAGACCAGCTGTTTAAAATGACCAAGATGAAACAGGGGAGTGTCTGTCTCAGTGATAAAGACACTCTAGACTAAACTCCTGGTTGAGTTTCCAGGTTGAACACCTAAATTGAGGTGAGAGAAATCCTAGCCAAAAGTAGGACAGTCTTTTTAACAGCGCCAGGCAAAGAATGTAAAAATGAACCAAAGCCAAAAACTTTTGCTGATAGCAAAATACTTCTAGGTCTTTACTTTTAGGTGCATTGTTTGGTCATTCTAGATTGGAAGAAAGGGTTTTGCAGCATGTTAAAACTATATGTTCTGTTTTAAATTTATATTAAAATGAATATGCTTTATATAACTGTGACATTATAAAAGAATATGGAGAAAAAATATGCTTCAACATGTGTCCAACAGTTCTATGGTAAAAAGGACAGTGTTGAAAGAGACAATGTGCAAAACACACTAGAAAAAACTCTGGAGAAGAACTATTCCATAATTAGTGTGATCTCTGGTAGATGCAACTTATTAGTATTTAGGTTAATGTCAAAGAAATACTCATTAGATGTCGCAGACTTAAAACAGCCCTATGAAATTTGCTCTCCCAACAGACATCATTACAGATTCTGGACATTACTTGATTTTCATAGCATTAATAAGATACTTCTTTTTCCTAGGGCAGTTAAAATACAAGTGTTTAAACAGGGGTTGGTTTTGGAGACTTCTAAGGGGATTTTGTGGCTTTCCTCATTGAATGGATAATAGCAAAATGTTCAATAAAAATTATCTCTTTCATTTAGGGCTATCATATGTGAACCTGTGTCTTCTTAAGGACATACTGCAGGCTGTTTAACAGTTAGGGTTTGAAAAATGAGTCCAGGTAAAATAGGGATAAACCAGAGTCTCTCTGGTGTCTCGGACTGAATCCAAAAGGTCATGCAACAACAATGATGTATTTATTTATATGTTAACTATATGGCATCTTGTCACATCACAGCAATAACCTATTCCATATCAAATGGAATCTGAAGATATTTTGGCAAGGAAACAAGAAGAGATCCTCAGGACACGTAAGCTGGCAGGGGCTCTAGTGGCAAGCATTCTTCCAGTGAATTAATGGGGACTGGAACTAGCTACAGAGCTGGGAAGGCAAGATAAAATTATAAAAAATCCTTGAGCATCATTGTTGAAATTACGCTTCCAGTCTGAACTCTAATGAGGTTTCCCAAAGAAAGTGGGAATTCATTTCTTTTCCACTCCTACTGAAATTGCTTCCGCAGTTTTGCACTTGGCTCTTGCTGCAATGTCCTGAGTTTCTCTCTGTTCTTATCTGATTCTTGGAGACATTAAAAACCTAACAATGCCAAGTGCTTGAAAGATGTCTTCATGAGACAGATTTTGGCACATAACACTGTCAAGGCTGTCTGGTCTTTCACCCATTTTTATGCAGTAAAGGAAGTACTGACGTGTGAAGATATTAATCTGAGAAGCATTTTTCCACTTCTAGGTTAAAAGAACCTTACAATCAAACTCTGCTGAATGTCAATATCGCACAGGCAGCTGTCGTTACGACAAGCCTTGTCCAGCTTTATTACTGTGATCAGAGCTTGATGTGAAACCTGAAGCCATCCCTCTCAAGAAAAGAAAAGAAAAATAGGACAGCCTAAAAAAGACTTCAGTTTCCCAAAGATGGAATTGCAGAGTAACGCTAGTCAGGAGGTTTCTAATGATCCTTATGTGTAATTAATCAGTTCTCTCTGAGGCAAAACAAGATTTCAGATTGTAGTAGTAAAATTGCTGGCTAGAAGAAGAGTTATTTTTCTTGGGGCTTTTTCTTGAGAGACTAGGAGCAGAAAGCCATAAGGACCATTCCTATGGAGTGCTGTCACCTCGCTGTATGGAATATACAATTGTTTACCATACAGAGAAGTACCAACTTAGAATTTTTTATCCTCCAGGAAACCTACTAGAAGACAGCTTCCACCAAGCCATAGGACCTCTCCTCAACAATGTCCTCCTGACTCTCTAGGTCCACAGAAGAAGGATACGTGAGAGCAACAGCCCCAGCCACTTGGGCAGGGGTGATGCGTGCTCCCTCCTCCATTCCTATTTCTGAGTAAAGCCCAGCAAACCAGGCAGCTTCCACCAGTTCCCTGGGCACTCAGTGTCCCCTACTTTGGCAATCTCTTTCTCAACCCTCACACCACGTCCTTTGATTTTTCATCAGTTCTCCTCCCAAATTAATTCTTCTTGTGTTCCTGTTTCTCTGGCCCCTTCCCAGTTGGTGAAGGCTTGATACTGGTTAGGACTAGACATTAGCCCTAAAAGAAAAATGACAAAATGACCATGATCTTGTTGGTCGAACAGGATGCTCTTCTAACAGATGCTCTTCTTACTTTCAGCCTAAATGTATGTGTATCATTTTGCAGCTGTGTGTTTTCATTCCAGAGTTAGATAAGACTAAGTAGTTCTCAATAGTGTTTATTCTGTATTCTCCTAACTCAAAAAAAATGTATTTATAAACTATTCAAAACCCTTTACAGCCTTCATCACAGTGATGTTAAATATCAAAATTTTTGAGTCTGCCTTCCAAAGCAGGCTTCCTCTTCCACCTTTCCCTGCACCTGTTCCAGTTTGAAACTCTTTTCTTTTCTTTTTTTTTTTTTCTTTTTATCTTTTTAACACAAGCAGATAAAATTGTGTAAGAATTTAGCTGTGGTCATATTGGTACCACACAGAAAAATTCCTCTTTTATTTAATGCCTCTGCTAGCAATACTTTGCCTGAGATTTATATTTACTTTTTTTCCCAGCTGTGCCACATCCTTGGCTCTGCCAAAAACCTTTGTCTTTCCCTGCTTTCAACTGCAGCTTCCTGCTTCACATAAAATTTAAGAGAAGCTATGGCAATGAATTGAAATGTGTTTAATAACTTCTTGTTTCACTTAATTTAGTCACAATGAAGATTAAATGTTATTTATAGTGCTATTTTACTTGTTTAGATTAGAAGAATTTCTTATTCTTGAAATTCCAATAACTCAAAAATTATGCCAACAGTTATAAACCAAATGCGGGGTGAAAAGCAGGCAGCTGTGCCAGGGTCTGGGACTGCAGTTCCAGAAGCTTCAGCTTTGCTACTGGCAGCTTCAAAGCCTGACTACAGTTTCAAAGATGTCATCATCTCACTGCAAAAATTAAGGCTATTTTAAGAGTTTCCCCGGCTGTTTACAGGGATTCAGATCTCAGCACAGTCAATCCAAGAGGTGGGAGCATATGTCTGAGGACATCTTGGGGCTCCTCAGACATGGGCTGGACTACCCCTCAGTGCAAGTTCAGCATCCTCTAAAGCCCGAGAGTTATCATGGAAATTAGCACTGACTTGAGCATAGAGAGCCACAGTCACGCTAACCTAACTCACAACAGTTGAAATATGAGGTTCTTTGTTTTTTCCCATTCTTTGAAAAAGACATGGCAAAATGACTGATTTACAGATAGATAATCTTCCTCCAGCTGTTGCTGAAGCCCTGTCTCATCCTATGCTTGATATGGCCAGTTAAACCAGCATCATGGTTGTGAAGCATCAGTAGAGCAGCAAAGCCAGGCATTGAGGTCTTTCACATATGATGAGGCCAGATAGATTATCTGGTTTCCTTTAGAACAGAGTCAATAAAAGTCTTTAAATCTATATATCTCACAGCTGAAGCTACGTTATCAGTGTTACTTGACTCTTCCGGAAAATGCATTATTTCCTTTATTATTTTATTCAATTTTGTTTGAACTTTAATTCAATGATTTGCCATTGGGTAAAACAACACAGCCTGGAATCCCAGCTCTGCCCGGCACAACCCACAGTGCAGGGCTGGAGGCAAGGTCTCTCCTGCCTCCTGCTCTCTACTTCCCACTTCCCAGGTGAGTGTTTTTGCCATTGGCCCATCATGTGCACATGGTAGATGACAACAGGTCAGATGATGACAGATGCTTTCAGATCCAGTACCAGATGTCCCACAATTTGAATATCAGGACAGTGCTACGTGGAAAATAAACTCCTCTCTCGAGTGAGTGAGAAAAAGACTCAATTCTAGATATGAGTGGCTAAATATAAGTTTTCGGGCTGTTTGGGTTGGTGTCTAACAAATCTACCTGCCTACAGGGTTGGCAGGCAAAAAGTAGGCAGGTCACTGCCCAGATCACTACTTGGCCTGTTCCAAAATATTTCTGCCTTTTATCACTCCACTGCAAGGGTTAACGTGATAGAGGCTGTAATGAGCTGGCCAGCCCCTGACATGAACAGAATCTGATTGATTATATGCATAGTACACTAACTCTCTGCAGATGATAATGGCCATCCATGTATCATGCATTCAGCAATCGCCAACATCTTTAATACAGATGTAAACCTTTGTATTGATGCCAGTTAAGCTACAATGAAGAGAGAAAGAATGTCGGAGAACATTAATTTTATTTCAAAGGGTCATTCCCAGCAGCAAAGCATGCCATTTTGTGCTGCCGTTGTTTCTCAGAAACATAATTCCCAGGAATGTACTGTTCCTAATTTCAGAAGTAGGGACACAATTAAACAGGGAATCACTTCAAACGTATAAAATCCATGGCAGCACAGCTCTTGTCTTTCATGTGATAACACTTTGAATCTATGACAAGACACCAAAGTGGAGATGATGACCACTGTACCCCACTGGATGAATTGTAATGAGCTAGCCAAAAAATGAGTTTCACTAGGTTTTCTCACCTTCACTTCAAAAAAATCCATTAGCAGGTATCTATCTACTTAAAAATGCCTGATAGTTTTCAGGGGCTCTCGATAACCTCAGATCCTCCTGTAATCAATGGAAGACAAGGGTAGATATCATGAAAGGAATCAGCAGAAGAATAACTCACAGAGAAATTTTTGCAGGGAATGGAAAAGAGTTTTAAGAGGTATGGGTGGAAAAAGGATAATATGCAAAGGCAACAAGGAATATCCTATAGCAAGAAAAAGGAAAGAATGGTGAGATACCTGCATTTCCTAGTTCTCAGTGTGGTGATATTGCATAAAAAATGCACAATAGATTGGAAAGACAGGGGAAAAGACAGCAGGGATGCATGGGATGGGTCATAACATAGACATCTCAAATTGCCAAAACAAGTAAATTGAGCTGAAAAGAGTGAGGGGAGCCAGATAACAGAGTCAAAAGATATCTTTCTTTGCCATACAAGCTTCCCCTAAGCGGAAGCTCCACATCATATTGATAAATCCTAACTTTGTGTTGAGCACAGCCTACTGCTAGAGATGGCCTCCCAGACCCTGCCTTTGCTCAGTGTCGACCTATTTTGATCTACACTTAGCTCTTTTCTCCCTTGTGCCAATGCAAGCATTCAGGCAACAACACAACAAAGAGTTTGCTTGGTTGGAAAGTAAGAAGGAAAACAGACATTTCTCACCTGCATCGATTTTCTGATCTAATTCAGTAGGAGCTATCACAAATGGTTCTGTCAGTATAATGCAGGAGTCAGCAGACAGTGATTGGCACAAAGAACAAGCACTAACAGAACAAGGCATGGACACATGCAATGAATTATGCCCTTAACTTGACGTTTGCTGTTTCTGCTTCATATCTGAAAGAGGACTTGTATGCCTGAAAGCTTGTCTGTGTTATTTTACCAGTTGGTCTAATAAAAAACAATAACAGAGAAGGCTCAGAATTAAGATTTGGAGTAAAACCAGCTCTATTTTGTAACTAAAATAGTTGCTTCCTTAAATAATTAGTTTCACAAAGTTACCTCTGCTTCTTCTGTAGAGTATAAGCCAAGTTTTGCAGCAGTTAGAATTAAATCACAGAAATGGGATTGGTCAGAAAACAAATGACAAAGCAGAGTAGCTTAAAGGTCAAAGCCCCAAAGAGCTTAGTATTCTTTGAGGAACATTTCCATCCCATTATGTAGATGGGTGTAACTCTCAGACTTGAAGTCATTGGTGTGGCTGATTGCATCAGGTGCATGAATATGGTCCCCAAGTGGCCCAAGAATCCCATGACATCAAATTAAATAAATGGGAGGCTGGCTTTTTCTTTCATTTTCAGACTGGCACTTCTCGATTACTTCCTCTCCCTCTCTACCCTCCACCAACCTTAATTTTCATGTCAAAATGTCCAACAGGGCTGCTTACCATTCCAAGACAAACTCATGCCATCTGACATGCCATCTCAAATAATGTGAAAGATATTTAGCAGATCTGCATTTGCCTACACTGTATTTGGCCAATATCTTCACAAGGTCCATTTAACACTGGGCCAAGTGAGACGTTCTTAGGTGTCTGTGTCATATGAAGTAGAGGAAACATATAAAAAGAGAAGTGAAAATAAAATTCCACATGCTGGAAAAGAACAGCCCAGAACTCTAGAAAGACAGGCATTCAGATTCACTTAATATATAAGCAATTCACCTGGGTCTATACAGGAATTAATGTCACTTCTTCCCATAAAATAAAAAGGATGCAAACAGAAACATATAACCGATGAATCTATCAAGAAATGTCAAACCCTCCACAGGTGCAAGTCAGAAGCTCAATTTAACTGGCAAAACACAATTAAGAAAGAAAACAGATTTAAAGACCTGCTGGACTTCTCTATTTGTACAGCTAATTCTTGTGTCTATAAACACTGTGCAAAAACTATTTGGCCTCAAAACTTCACATGTACAAATCAGTCAGAATTAAGTAGCCCTTGTCCTGAAGGTGTTGGTTCAGAAGTCTAAGCTTCAGCATTTCAACTGTTCAGCTAAAGCAGTTAAATGAATTCATCTGACTTCTTCTAAAGCAAATTACTGAAAATAGGACCAGTTGCTACCTTTTTATTTTATTTTAAAACCTCCTATGGGAATTTCAGACCTCTGTGTTTCCTCCCCAGAAAAGCATCCCATTTAAAACTGGAATTATGGCATGGCATCAGTTGAATGTAACTCTCAAGTGAAGACTGATATTGCCTTCCTACAGCTACACAGTTATAGAATCAGCTGAACAGAGTTATCAGGAACACGTAGTGCAGTCATAAGAAAACAGTGTTGGTGAACTTCCTGTTTCCTTCTGCTCCAGAATGACCCACACAGAAACTGATGACACTGCCCTTAATGATGATGGCTACCGGGGTTACCCAACCCTGATTCATCTGATCAGATGCAAATATCTATATGGAGACTTGTCCAAGGTAGGTTTTCTAGACAATGGAGAAAAATTAGTACTTCTTGGGCAAAATCTATCTGTAGGATAAGCATCAAAAATATAGAATAATTCATGTTACCTTAGATGCCTACTTCTCTTGACCTTGAGTGACTAGTTGAGATGTAGACATCTAGAAGAACATAAAAATAAGATGTAGATATCTTCAGGGTTTGAGATCCAGACAGTGGCAGACTTCCCTGGAGCTCACCCTGGTATTTTTCAGTGGCAATCCTGCCCTTGCCCAAAACAGTGGGTAGCAGGACTCACACTGAAGTCTAACATCACAGCGAGATGGAAGCTTGCTCCTCTGCTCTGCCGTATCTCAGAGCATCTTGTCTACTGCAGAATTTCTTGAGCTTCTCTGGTTGGCAATTTTCAGGACTGCATGCTGAAACTGCAAGCCCAAATACAGCCTCAGAGCACCAGTGTGGTATCCTACTTTAACAGCCATCCTCACCACCACAACTTTCTTGGCTAAGCAGAAGGAAGCAATGTCCACAGCCAAAAGAGACCTTAGGTAGACTTCAGACACTAACATCCAAAACTGAAGCGTATAGTGTTTCTTGTCAGACCCAAATATGCTGACTTCTCCCCTGAAGCCTAAAATCCACACAGTTCCTTGTGCACGTCAAACTTCATTTCTGGAAAACCACTGAGAAACACCCCAGGATGAACTGCCTGAGAAGCCCAACACCTGTCTTAGGCCTGAACCCTGTTCAGATCCACAAACCAAGCACCCTCTGTCCATCTCTCTTGAGACACTCAATGCAGCAAGTGCTCTCAGAAACACTCCAAATGCAGCAGCAGCTGCCATCCTCTTTCAAAACAACTCCTTCTCTTGCTGCTAGCTATGGAGACCTACCCTTCCCTTTCACCAGCTCTGGCATTCATTTGACCCCTTAGAAAGTGAATTTTGCTCACTAAACTGGCAAAAATCTAACCCAACAAAACAAAACAAATCAAGAAAAAGTGAATAGTTTTCACCACTTTAGTGAGCTAATGGATCAGACACATCCCAGAGATGACAGAAGGGAGACAAATGGAGCATGTGCCCAGGAACGCGCCTGCCCCTTTCACCAGCAGCAAGTTCGTGGGCTGACACAGCTGCTGCCTCGTGAAACCTCACCCACAGGAGCAGAGAGAGCCTGTTGGAGAGGCCAAATACCATACAGAGGACTAGGAGAGATAGAGTGAGCTCTTTCCAGTCCAGCCATAGTGCTGGAGGGCCACTAGAAAAGCAGGGCTAAGTAAGTTCTCAGAGCAATGCCGTTGACACCATCTGGCTTCAAGTTTGGTCACCCATCAGCTCAGAAATGGGAAGGAAAGGCAGGAAAGGCAAGGGAGGTTGTCAAAACCCACCAGTTCCTGGAGAAAGGGTACTGCTGGACTAGTCCTGCCTTTGAAAGGATAATGCTACGGTTGGCTGCCAGCACAAAAAATGATGTGTCCTGTAAGAAGAAAATTAAAGACCAATCACATCAAAGTTTACCACAGCAACTGAGGACATTAAGGACTGAGCTGAAAGGAAAGACGATCTAATACAGCAAGACTGGATGACTTGCAACATTTTCTGGTCAGTATATACAATTGAGAAACATCAGACAGTGAGAAGTCTGGGTTGACAAAGCTAGTAAATAATTTGTCAAAGAGAAGAACCTGCCCCGTGTTAAATCTATGTATGGATATAATTGACCACATTTCATCTTAGGAGAAAAGAAAAGTTGTGGCCAACTTCAAAGGAAACTGAACAAAAGTATCTCTAATGATTAATGAATTAGCATCGTTGAGTAAACGAGCTATTCTGAATGCTTGCCCAGAGGCAGTCATGGGAAAGTTTCCAGAACTATTGTCATTTTTCCTGGAACTCATTGACTTTAAGGACTCCACAGCTGCAAGAATTGTGTGAGCATTTCAAGACTGTCAATTTCACCACTGATTTTCTGAAAAATTCTTCCTGAACTGATTTTTATTGGTTTCAGCTGGGGAATCCATTGCACCCAGCCAGGAAATGCCACATGCCTCCTAAGCTACTGCTCTATTCTTCTTGCACTGATGCTATCAGAGATTCAAATTCATTGCAGGGAGAACACTGGGGGCCAAATTTGCCCTCTGATGTATGCATGAAGCTCCCATAGAGCTAATGCAGAATTTTTTTCGCCTTTGATGCTTCTTATAAAATGCAGTTTAAAGAAGCCTGGAAGTATTGCATTAGAACAGGGAGTTCACACTATTGGTGGTCCCCATTGTCATTAACACAGTTAGTGGCATTCCAGTGAAAAACACAGAACAACTCTTTTGTTTGTTTGTTTTATAAGCAGATCCTTCAGGGTGGGATCCGGCTTGCTCAAATCCCGCCAAAGATGGAACTTCAGCATCTAAAACCCACATACACCAAAAGTGATCCACTCTGCCTGCTCTCCAGAACTGCCTAACCTTTTAGGCGCCTGAATTCATCAGGCACTTCCCTCCTCTGCCTGAAAACTCCCCAGACAACAACTAATTTACACTTACTTGTGGAGCAGAGCCAAATGAGCACACTCCCAAAAGGAGCTAGAGAGGATGTCTCACTCCACTTCCCTCCTCTCTTATTCCCAGCCACGCAATGCCATCCTTTCTCTTGTGCTTAGCTGTGATGCTCACGGGACCTTTGCTGTGGCAATTTAACTCACTACACAGCAGAAAACCATCTGCTTCTTTGCTGAGCTGCTTTTCTGCTGCATCAGTGAGTTGAATCAGGTCTCAACAGGTCTCAGTCCCACAGCCAGCCCAAAGTAAGTGGTCGGAGCACACAAGAGTGGGACCACTTTTCTGGTAGCTCTTTGGTCTCATGAAACTGGTTGCTCCATTGCCAGTCCATATTCAGAAGCTGCATTTCTGGGGAGAAAGGAGCTCACTCCAGCTGAGACATCTGCTTGAACCTTTAAGCAGGAAACTACCCAGGATCCACCTCTAGCCCCGGCAAAATCTGAAAAAATATATAAGGCCAGGGGGACAGCTAATGTCAGTCACTGACTCTTGGAAAGCCTGCATCAGGCAGTTTAGTTTAGTTGGCTTGGCTTTTTCTTTGATATATGATTCAGATTTTTTTTTCTATGAAGCCTAATAAATAAAGACAAATTAGAGTAAATCATTAAAGTAAATTAAATACGTGTAAACATCATTTCACAATGAAGGAAACACATGTGAACAGCAAAGACATGTCACTTGGAGCAGAACTGAAATCCATGCCTGCTGGCTGTACTCAGCTCACCTCCACCTTCTCCCACGAGCTCACTCACACCCCGGGGGTGCTGCTCTGCTGAAGGGCCTCTGTCATCTGTCCAGACTTCCATTTTCAGTAAAGTCAGGCAGCTTTGATTGTAGCTCCTGCCTGAACACATTCCTGTGTGCTGGAGCAGCCGTGAGAGGGCCCTTGATGGGACTGAGTGCTGAGAGCAGCAACAGAAACTCATTTGGTTTGATGTGACAAAACTGCTCCTCAGACAACTGCTCCATGGTGGTCCCATGGTAAGAACATGTGCAGAAGGCCTTGCTGAAGTAATAATACTGAAATAATTTCATGCCTCCACCCACTTCCAGGCCTCTCATTAGTACAGACCTTGGAAACATGTCGTCCTCAACTGGTATAAATGGATGCAGCTTCTCTGAGTGAAGCCATGTTTATTTACCTTTCAGATATGCTGAGGATCCCATCTTTCTGCTCTTACTAGCTTAAAGAGATATATTCTGAGTTCTATTTATAAATAAAAGCCTGTTCTTCAGAAGTTCAACTTTTCTCAAGTCACAAAAAGTACTGTTCTTTTCTAGTTTGTGATTAGAGAAGATCTACAGACTATCTGTATTTATAAATATTTAAATATCCCGAACTTTCTTGTTTCCCAAAATTAGGGACCAAGTTCTGTGGGACACACCCTGTAAAAAGTATCATTTCCCAGATCTGCATCTAGGCTTCAGGCTTAAATACCTACAAATGTCATATCTGGAAATTAAGAGAAGCAACATCTATGCCTAGAGCAAAGAAACCAATGTGTGAATTTTTACATTACTTTCTGAAGAGATATTATTGTGAACTCTTATGAGTTCATTTGTTAAAGAGCTCCATCACTTGTATAACTGCCACCAGTAACCTCTCCTTCACTGTCACATATAAACACACCTCATTCTTGGCAGCCTGCTAAACCACTGGCAGCATTTCTCAGCAGGTCCAGCAATTTTTCAAGCATAGAGAGGGTCTAGATCCCCATGGCCACCACCGGTACAGGGGAAGAGAGGATACAGAAGACTCCTCTACTGTCAAACGAAACAGGCAGGGAATTCACATGGAATTTTGAGCAGGACTCAGTTTACACCTGATTTGGGTGGTATGATGGATCACCTTTAAAAGCACTCAAAAAAAAAGCTACAAAGAGCTTGATGTGACATGTAAGCTGAGATTGCAAACAGCTTTGCCTCTTTGCAAGAAGGGGCCAGTATAGTCCCGTATCTTACTTGCAAATACAGTGTTTGAACAATCCCCTGAAATTCTGAAGTTGATGCAGAACATTAGACCTGTTAAGCTGTTTAAGTCTGATGGGATGCGTTAGGCGGGGCCAGTTCTCTAGTAACTGAATATTAACTGAAACATATTGAAGCACTGTTTAACAGCTATTTTATTTAATGAAGTACAACCACAACCAGGTTTGCCGTTTTTCTGAGGCCAGTGGAAAAAATGAGAGCATTAGGGAATTTCATTGCCTGCCTAGAACGCGACATTTCGCACTGGAGCAGGATGGAAATCATGTAGATACTGCCAAGCATGCGGGTTTGCTCTTATAAGATCTCTCAGTCTCCAACTAATTTTAGAATAAAGAAAAACCCTGCTTCTAACTACTCTGAAGTACAAAATTTCCAGTGAGAAACTTCTACTTTCTTCTTTTATATTTCATATAGAGTTTCATGTCCCTCACTACTACACTGTCAGGTTCTCTAAGTATCAGCACACTCTGAGAGACACCGGGAACAAACCACACCAAAAAACCCAAAACAGTTTTGCTAAAATAAAGCTGATTTTTTTTTTCCTGTGAGCTGAGTAACATTTTTTAAAACTACCATTTATTTTACTTCTGTCAAGAGGTTTGCCAGGACAGAAAAATTTTGGAGAGAAACTCTATTTTCAATTTTGTCCTTCAAACTTCCAGTGAGAAATAGTTTCAAAGTCAAGCAGGTTTAGGCTTGTGCTTTGATCTTTTCCACACGCTTTCTCCCCAGTGGCCCATCATCCCAATATCCTCCCTTGTATCCTAAGCTTCCTAGTAACAAAGAAGAACACCTTTGCACACTGGCTTGCTAACATAATGATCGGAGTTTTAAACCAGAACTGATGGAGACTAGAATTTGAAGTTCTCAAGGAAGGGTTAAACAAGGGCAGCTGCAGGAAGGGCTTAAAATCATAAAAGATAAAGTTACACTAAAGTTATAGAAGGCCAAAGGAGGATGGTGGTCAATGAACCATATCTTTTCCATGAACAAAGTGAGGGGGAAAAGAGCATTGAGCCAGAAGCCTTCTCTGAGGATCAGAATTATGACTTCATTGGCATGGACAAGATTGTCACAGACAATATATAGAATTGGCATATTTATAGAAGGTTACAGTTCGTTCAAACAAGAAGGACAGGAAAAGTCTTACATATTAAGCACATATACACACTCTCCGAGGTCCAGAAAGAGAGACACCTTCTGCTTTAAGGACTTTGGACAATTTAAAAGGGGTAGAGGACTATCAAGCCTGTCTTGGATTAGAGCACAGCATAATAACACATTGGGAAATCCTCATGGCAAAGCTTGTGATGATCGTAATCACAATTGCCTCAACTGTATAATATGGTGTTTGGTAAAATCTGCTAATATTTTAGCTAGAATTAGCAGTGCTAATTCCTCTTGGTTCTCTACATAGTCAGTAGAGAATAGCTCCTTTAGGTGCAGATTCAGGCCTAACTAACATGAATAACCCCAATAGTTCCCCAAAGCTGAGTACACTGATCCGGGTCCCCTCCCTCCACTACTGCCACAAATAGCTTTTTGCTCCTTCCAATCCATTCACGATCTCCCCTTCCTGATCTTTTCAAATGCCAGACCTCAGCCTGTGAATCCCATTCAGATTGACATTCCTTCTCCCTGTTATCCCTGCTCCTTATTCCCTACTTTTGAACCCACACAATTTATCAAGAATTTTTACAAAACATCTCAGACTGCTAGGGGTGTGTATAAGGAACACCATGTCTTAAGTACAGCCAGGTCCCATATTCAGGAAATGCAATTACAGTATCACAAGTGTCCTTCATCTGCAATCTTTTTAATCAACACTGATTGGCAGATACTGGTGCTCTCTGTAATGTTCCCTCAGGTTTGAAAATTAGCTACAAGTCAGCCGTCATTCTTAAATACTTGCACGAGAAAACATGTGGTCTCTTTGCCTTCCAAAAAAACCTCAGAGCCTCTTCTAAATTAACTATAGATTAGGAGGGCACATTGCCCAATAGTAAAAACAAAACAAAAACATAATCCCTGACAGACAGAGGTCAACAATAACAACAGGCCCACAGCCACTCTCAGGTTTCTGCCAGTGATAGGGCTCAGCTTTCCCTGTAAGGGTTTCTTGCAGGTTCAGTGACAACAGAACGTGCCCTTGAGCCACCCACTTTCCCAAGAGCAGGCTGTTTGCAAAGCGTTTTGTCTACTCCTGTCATGTGCAGATGCTTCATTCTCTATTGCATGTGCAGGACTCACTGACAAGTGACAGGGATTATTCAGGCTGAGACCACAGGCACCGTATGATTCTCAGATGCGCATGTGAAACCCCCACCACTTTTCCTAAAAAACAGGAAAAAATTCACTGTGGCCATCCGGTCATTTAATAAATTGCTTTTACTTGTTAAGAAGCCCTTGTTCAAACAACCCTCAGTTCAGAAATCAAGTTTCTGTCTAAAACCTCACAAGATAAAGCATAGCGGAAGGTGATGCAAAGACACATGTAGGTCTCAAAATTATTGGAAGAGTTAACATTTAAATCAAAAGTACTGATCAGCCTTTAATATCATTTCATTTCTGCTAATTTCAATGTTATTCAGCTTAAGCTCCTCTCTGCCATTTGCTCTGTTTTATAATCTCCATGCTGGGGGTCCCCCAGGTGAGTGTCAGCAGAAGAAGTGGTACAACAAGGCCACAAACTCATATTGACAGGCACAGAATTGCCCCAATACTGAATCCAACTAATTTGCCACTATGTTCCCACGAGTCTGCAGGAGGATAAGAAGAGCTCTGAATAAACTAATGGGGCTGTAATCACTTGGAAGGAAGGAAAAAAAGATGTTTTTAATGATCAAAGAGGTCCACAGGTCATGACTTCTTCCATGGGAGATGCTGAGCAGTACCAAGCCAAAGCAGACCAAAGTGATGTTGGTAAGAGATACTTGAGGCTTGGCAGAGGGACTCAGCTATTCAAGAACTGGGAAGGGAGTAGAGTGAATGAGTAGCTAAAAATTAACCTACGTAAGACCTACATTACACACCTACAGTAATTCTCAGTAAGTTTCCATGCAAAGTTAAAAAAGCTCACCTGCTGACAATCAGACAAACCTATTATGCCATAATGGAAGGGAAAAAGAGCCTGAACACGTGCATTGCTCTGTGTAAAGAGCAGAATAAAAGATGGGAGTGATGGTTTGCTGAAAGTAATGAGAGAGTGGCCAGAGAGAAGGAACTTGCTAAGGACAAAAGTGGAACAGTACTTGGTGAGGAGAAAGTACAGGCAATAGCCATTTTTATAAATGCCAGAACTAAGGGTCAAATAGATTAATGACACTGTCATTTTAACCCCCCAGCTGGACATGGAAGACTGTTCAGGAAAAAAGCAAGAGCAGTAAATAGATACTAAGAAAAGCAAACAGACCAGCGTATGTCATTCAACAGATACACCTAGTTTATTTTTCTGCTCATTGAATTTAACTCATTTAAACAAATTAAAATTATGATAAATACTAAGACCCATTCTGCCTAAGAAAACCAACAATTATTAATGTAAGCCAGGCCAAAAGAATACTGAATGCTCCATAAGAATGCTATTGAATAAGAATGAATAAGAAATATTGAATGTTCAGAGATTATTATCTTGATGATGCCTCTATTATTCATGTCATGACCCGAGCTGAACATTCCTATAGAGCAGCCCTGCGTTCCTCCCAGCAAACTTCTGTTTCTTTCCTATTCCAAAGCGTGAAGTTTTGTCTCAGTGTTTTAAAAATGTTTATCCCTGAAGGACAGATTATATGTCTTGCTGAGGCGTACGATCAGTCATTCACTCTTCTGCAAAATATTCATCATTTCATGTTTTTATAACAAAATTGTTTTGGAGCATTTTCAGGTGCTGCTCTACAGTTTTCCACATATAAATTTTGGATACAAGCAGCAGCAAGATCAAACGCCCTACTGGCGTTTCCAGTAGTCCATAGTCATCAAACTGCCAACTCAACAGCACCAGCGATGCCACCTGTAATCTAAGACGCAGACATAAATAACCAAGGGTGTAAAAGTAATCTGTTTGTTTGTTTCTGAACGCGAATGCTACAGAGGAAACCATCACAGTCCCTTTTCTGAGGTGATTTGGACCTGTAATCAACAAATTCCTCATGAGTTCTCAGAAAGTGCGCAGACAATTGAATGTTAGCCAAAGCTCCAGCACAAAGGTAGGCTGGAGCACAGGAAGAGAAGTGTAATAGTAGCAATATATAATTTATTCCAATATCCCAGTTACACTTGTATCTGCTTTCATCTCTACCCAGATATTTTCCTGCACCTTATAAAGAAATGTCAAGCACATTCCTAATCTGGTGTTGAGTGTAATCCGACATTTGGAAAAGTTTGGTAACTAGAAGGTGAGGTCACATACACCCCTGAGAGAATCTGGATACTTCAAAGGATGGAGTTACCAAGCAAGCAGAAACTATTTTTGCAACTTGCACCACAATACCAAGATCACATCTTTCTCCATTATTACTGGATGGAAAAGAATCCTTATTCAAATACCAGTCTTCAAAGACAGGTAGCCAAAGGTCCACAGCAGATAGCAGGGACTTTTTACTTAACTCCCAAATCCATGAAAAAATTAAATAATACCTTGTACGTTTCTAAAAGAGGAGAAAGAGAGGTTCTCCATACAATGTCCCAAATAATGAGCGAATAAGAGGGGAAGAATGGCTATTCATGATGGCAGAATAGCTCCAGCTCCTTCCAGTACGACCACAAAAATTCCAGTAGATCCAAAGTCCTCCCCTGGTTGCCCCTCACCACAGCCATGCCTGACCAGCAAGAGTGCTGTGGTCCTCACCTTCAACCCATCACCAGGTCCCTGCTCTCCTTTCTCTGAACACAGCTTCCTGCCTCCCTCTCTCAGCCCCTTGGCATGGAGATTTCAGTCTGTGCAGAACCTTTCACATGCACCCCATGCTTCCTTCCCTGGTAGTGCCTCACACCATCATGGGCTGGGCATTCCTTAGCCCCTTTCCCACCAAAGAGCAGCTCTATATGGACTCCCTCAGCCTCCCTTACCCTTCCCTGTTCTCTGTCCCTTAGTGGAAGATCCCAATCCCTTTTGATGAGAGTAAACCAATCAGTCATCACCATTTCCAGTCTGTCCTACAGCAGAGATCAGACCTCCTCCCCCTGCTCTTCCACAGCTTCATTTCCATCCCTGTCTTCCCTGCTCACAATTTCTTTTGTACAGCAGGCTGCTTGAAACCTCATTTTTACCCCCTGGCAGACAAGGCAGCTTGCTTTGAAGAGTCTCCCTCCACCATATCTAATCCAAATCCTTTCGCCTTCTGGGGATGAGTTGGTTTTGTGAGTAATTTGAGTAATAAGAGCACAAACATAATTGTCAACTGAGCCAAGCTGTTCCTGAGCTTTCCTCACTAAAAATCCTGTCCTAAATCACAGCTCCCTGTGCCTTACAACTAGGATGGGGCCAGTGTCTTACCAAATAGTCTTACCAATAGAGATTGCAAGAACCAGAGGGTTCAAAATTTGCTAACAAGAAGGGCTGTGAAGGTGAGCAGTGCCAACCTGCTATGGGAATTTTAATAAATGAGATCAGTCCAATTAATAATGGCCTTTATAATTTTTCTTTCTGATCTAACCCTTTAGTCACTGAAAAATTCTTTTTCAGGAAAGATATTCCCGGCTTCTGGTTTGGAGTTGGACCCTTTAGTTAATATTTTTCTTTAAATTTCATGGCCTGTTTGCTTTCATTCCTGAAGATTCTTTTTTTTTTTTTTTCTCCAAAGCCCAGGAAAGCTACTCTTAAGCATCCATCTGAACACACACATTAGATCTTGTGTGCTGCCTTCTAGCAGAATGCTTTTAATTGAAAGGAAAACCCTGCCTCCTGCTAGGTTTGGGTGGGCTGCAATTAGTTCCATACTAGTTAGTTTTGCCAGAAAGTCATATAACTCTTCTACACAGGCATTCCCACTCCGGCCCAGCTGCAAACAATATGCTGAGTCAGCAAAAAAGAGGAGGCAAAGGGAATTTTTCATTGAATTAAGAATCCGATCTGTCCTCAGATCTTATAAAATATGTGTTGGATTCCATCTGTCCTGGAGGATCCCTGCTCTGATGGTGCCAGCTACCAGCACTGGCATGGGACACGTGTGCCTGCAGCGATACCACAAACTGCCCCACCATGAGGAGGCTTTGGGTTCCACGGACCAGGGGCAACACCTTGGAAGCCAATCACCCGTGGGCCCCTGTGGGCAGTAAAATACAAACGCCCCCTTATGCCTGAACCGCAATTCTTCTGTGAAAAAAACCCTTTTTTCTCTTCCTTACCAGCAAAGAAAACATAATCCACTGCCCCACCAGTAAGACGCAGTGACTGAGGCCAAGAGCAAAGCATGCAGAACATCTGAATTTTGGCAACTTCAGATGCAGGCAAATGAAAGTGGGAGGAAACCTCTTTTTCTGGGTACCTCTGGTTTATTTGCAGCCAACGAAGCATGAAATGGTCTTAACAGTTTGTTATGTTTTGGTGTAACGTGAGGATCTAGAATCTCTTGACAAGTAGAGTCTGAGCTTGAGTTTCAGGTCACTGATTGGTGGTTTTCTGGGTTCGTCCAAGGAATGTATTTCAACAGTATGTGCAGCGAAAACCATTTTTAGTCACGAATGTTCAGTGGTAAATATATGAAACCAGACAGCAGATAATAAAAACAATAGGTAAGTAATTCTTTATCATTTCCAAAGACAATTTTTGGAATGTTTATTCTTTTACATGTGCCTAGTTATCTGTTAAGATTATCCTACATTCTAACAGAAACCCATGAGCTGTGGGCACATTAAGGAGCTCTCACTTCCTTTTACTAAACCTAAGAAGCACTTCCCTGAGACACCAACATTTTGGGGGGATTTCACACCCACAACTTGGATCGGTGCTGTTGGTCTTCTAACATGACGATAGCTGTAGAAAAAGTCAAAATAGCAAGCCCATATGGAGGGCATTCTTTCACAGGTTTCTCTTGGTAATAATAAAAGACACCAGGTAAATTCTCCATTGTTAACTAAGAGTGAATGAAAAACTTATTTTTCATGTGGGGAATGTTTCATGGGGAAAAAAAATCATATTTAAACTTTTTCCTTTGAAATTGTAAGCTTTCATCATGGGAATTTTTTGATAATTTTAAAGGATTGTTTTAATTTCATTTTGACATAAAATATTTTCACCAAAAAAAACCCCAGCATACTAAATTTAGAAAATATATAAATATTTCATTCTGAAACACTGATTCAATATGAAAAACACTTTTGGATGTATTTGCTACAGGGAAATTGAAAATTTCCAGTGGAAATAAGTAACACTATAAAAATTCAGCTTAAACAACATAATATTTTTGCTAAGAAAATTTTCTGCAGTAAATGCTGTGGCCAACAGTAATTACAACTTGTCCAAAAGTCTGGAAAAGCTACAACGGATTTTTGGAACCTTTCAAATATCCCACCTAATACAGCAATAATGTCACACAGTGGAAGAGAGTAAAAGGGCTTGTATCCCAACAGCACCTGAATATAAACAGTATGCTTGTTTAACTGACAACAACTTCTTCCATACACAATTTAAAATTTGCAGAGAACTATAAATAGATAGCACTTTCACTGAAAGCACTGAATTAGCCAACTGGGTACTCGACTTTGTAATGTGGAGCAATGTGGAGTGATAATGAACACCATGTGTGTGTGATAATGGGGGATGTAGAAAATAGATCTGGCCAGCTGAGTGAAAAGGAAATGCTAAAGAAGAAAAAATCCCAAGTCCAAGCCAAAACAAGTGACCTAGAGGAGCAAGTAAAAGTTTGTACTTGGGGCAGGCTAGAGGCCTGAGAGGGATCAGCAATTCAGCAGGGTATTTTTAAGCATATGCTCAAGGCCCTCCTTATTCGGCAGGAAACTTAAGCATATGCTCAGAGGTTAAGCATCAGCTAAAGTCTCATTGATGTCAATGGGTCTTAAACACATGCCTAGAGATACATATGTGCTGAAGTGCTTTTACAAATAAGAACGGACTGGGGATCAGGGCCTCAGTCCCCTGGTATTTCATAGCAGGCTAACCCTGCAACCTCCTGGCTTTCCAAATTCTTCAGAGTAGATCTCATTTATTATACACACAGGACCAGGCTTAAGCATGTAAGAACTTACATTACTGTACATAACTGCCATTGGTACTTTGGTACTGAAATAAATAGGTAAGTACAGATACATTTATAAAACACCAGTAACTTCTACTGCAATTTGCCCAAAGAATTCTCTTAATGATAAGAATGAAAGCATAAAATTAGCAGAAATGCAACTTTTGAGCAGGTCCTTTAGCATTTCCATTACTGATGTAAGAAAACTTCCACAAGAATGAATTCAAAGCTAAACCTGAATCTTAACTGGAACCCAGCCTAAAGTGACTTGCTTTGGAAGAGCACACGGTGCTCTTAATTTTTGTGTGATCAATGGATCTGCATTTCCTTGGGACCTTCTGTGCCTGAGTAGTCCATTTATCAACTTTACCAGAACAGAAAAGCCACTTTCTTTATTAATTCAACTTCAGGTAGGCAAACTGCAAAGCATTCACCTGCATTGATATAAATTGAGAAATCCACCAACAATTATTCTCTGAATCTGAGATGGCAGGTTAACATTGTGAAAAAAATCTTCAAAATGTTTAGTCAAGTCAGATTTAAATGCGGTTTCTCCTTCTTTCTTCTTCCGCAAAACTGCATGAAAATATACCATAAAGGGGCAAGAGGAATTATATGGTCAAATTACTAATGGTACTAAATATTTTCTCCATGTATTTAATATAGGAATTGAAATTATCAGTAAAAATCCTTCCTCTGCATTTCAGTGAACCTGAACAACCACTTGGTCTCTGCATTTCGTAATTCTCTGAGGATAAATATGCGGCAGAGGAAATGATCATAAAGGCGTACTGCAGGGCCAGCTGAAAACTCCTTTAGGTGGAATCCGTAAACGATGGCTCATTTTAAAACACTCTTAATGTGACGGGAGCAAACTGGGGTGTATCTGATCAGCATGACATTGCCAGAGAACGTCCATGTGCAACCACCGCGCTGCTCTTCTCCAGTGATGCACCAGCAGCAGTTACCACCCTGCATAAATTAGAGCAAAAAACGGACAATAAACAAACAAAAACCTAACTTCTTCATTAAAATGTATTAAAACAGGCAGAAGATAGATCGTCAAAGCCCAGTAACCAGCTTCACACATGCGTTTTCCTTTTGTCACAGGACTCTCATGCTTTGAACCGGAGAGCATTACTCTTTGGCATTTCCTGCAAATGCGCCGAGGAACAGCCACAGCAAAACAGTATTTCTTCCCTAGATGTTAACATTTAAAGACTCACAGAAGTGGCTAACGCTCAATTTCTGCTTAAGATGTGCTCACGTTCTTCCTTTGTTTTTTCAGATGAAGACAACCTGGTGCAAGCATTCCCACATTCCTCTTTGCACTTTTGCCATGACAAAACTTAGCTGACGCTGGCAAGTTCAAGTTCTAAAAACATGCATCTTAGTCCCATTTTGTTTCAAGTTTGTACCTCTTTATGAACTATGGAAGTGCACCTCTTCCTTCTTGCCCAGGCAAGCTGCTGGTTATCATTCCCATCCCTCCGGTCGGTCGAGTAACACATGATGCTGGCCTAGAAGAAATACAAAACAGGTTCTTATGGAATCTGAAATACTGTTTGTACATCCTACCACTGACCACAGCGGAACAATGGTGTGCCAATGAAACGGAAAAAAAATAACTCTATTTGCTTGCTCTTTCTGTGCCTCTGTCTGAAATCTACCTAGTTCCAAAGCTATTATTTATAGTTATGAGGTGACAACTGAGAGCTAGCAGTCTGCTGAGTGAAAAAATGTTTGCGTTTATCCTTTTTAGAGATATCCTATATATATATACACATACATGTGCAGCAGCTATTCATACTGGATAAGGAGAATTACCTAATCAACTGCAGTGCTTATTCAGTGGTACGGAAACAAAAGGCGTTCTTTATCTTGTGCGAATCAAGTGACAAAACTCCTTTTTTAAAGATTCTTCAAAATGAAAATAATTCCTAACCAAAGCCTACAGCTGCACCAGCATTGCTTAAAACACCAAGAAGCAATGTTGTAAGTTTTCTGTGAACACTTTTGCCTGTCATTTTTAATAAAGAAATCACCTCTTCTAAGTTGTTTGTAAACACTGTTATTTTAAAGTCAAACTTGAGCAAAATCTTTACACTGTTGACACAATCACCAAAATGTTGATGTTGGGGAGAGGTCTTCTGGAGGTCATCTAGTCCAGATGCCTGCCTGCAGTATCACCAGCACCAAAGCAAGCCTGCCATGGTTTTGTTTAGTCAAGTCCTGAAAACTTTCAGAGATAGACATTCCACCTTCTCTCTGGGTACCCTCCTCCAATCTTGTGCAACCTCCCAAAAAGAAAAGATTATTTATAAATTCCATTCTAACCTCCTAAACCATAATTTGATGCTGTGACCCCTTCCTTTGCTACTTGAAACTGTTGAGGGTTTAGCTCCATCATCTTCAAGCAGTGGCAGACTGTCTCCTCACCAGGCTCTCCAAGCACATCTTCACCTTTCCCTAAAAGGTTATGTCCTCCATGTCTCTGACCTCCTTGGTAGCCCTCAACTCTCCAGCATCTCTATACTCCCAGTGTTTCAACCAACCCTAGGGTGGCCACCCCTCGCACCGAGAGGGCAGAAACTGATGTGCCCCAACAACTCTCTTCAGTTATCTCTGCTCTGGGGACAGCAGAGGGTAGCAGAGCACAAGGGCTATAATCACCACACCTAAATCCTCCCTTGAAGTCCGTTTTCAGATGGACTTGATCTCTGAATTTCAAAGAATTTCATTATTCCTGGATCATTTTCCCCCATGAATGGATCATTTCAAGGAAATATAAAAAACAGTTCTATGATCAGATGCAGTGTAAGTCTTATGACTGCTGCCCTTGATTTAAGAGGAGTAGAAATCCCTGCAGAACTCTTTCAGGCATGTGGGCATTTAATAAATCTTCTGAAAGTGTGAGGAAAATATGAAAAAAAAAAAAGGAGACACTGATAAGAGAAATACTTTCAAAATGGACAGTCAACACCAGATAGTTTAAAGCAGTTTTCTAGCCAAGTAATTACAATAGCTCTCTGTCATAATTTCCCCTGAGTGAAAAAAGAAAAGTCATAAACAAATATGTAGTAATCTAGAAGTCTGAACCACAGAAAACCTGTTGTACTGTCCTTGTAAGGGAAGGTCAGAAGTGATGTCAAAACAGGAGGGCTCTGCTTTTCTAATCACGCTCAATGGTCCACATCAGTTCTTGGCACCTGACTACATGGATCTTGAGACACCTTGGGTATTAACCCTCTCATAAGTAGCATGACTCTTCAACAGTTCAGCTGTGGACTTCTCTCCTTAAGGTGAGACAATTACTGAACAGAAGAAACATATTCTAATAGCCTCGATTCCACTCAAATCTCAGTTGTCTGCATGTCGAGACATTCAGTCCATGTTTTCTATAGACTAAACCCAACTCCTGTTCCTCATTCCTTTAGGTATTTCCTTGCTAAATGTCTTGTTTACACTCTCTGGATTGCTCTCCAGAAATCATCAGAGCTTCCCAGCTCCCCAGAGGCTGGGCAGAGGGTCAGAGACAGGATTTAGACCGTGGCCTGAAGCAAAGAGTACAGCTATCCTGCCAACAGGTGACAATTGCTTGGCTTTGCACACCGAAGCCATCATGGATCCTTGATCCAGCTAAAAACTGCCCCAGACCAGGGCTATCTGTGCCTATGAGCTTCCAGTGAACCTTTGGGAGTGCAGTGAATACACCACACACACTCCTCAGGCAGCTCCCCTTGAGTGTGCCAGGCCATTAAAAGTGTTTCTTGTTCCCAGCTTGGAAACATTTGACCTGCTGAGAGAAATCAACCTTTGGCATGTCCTCCCAACCCACACTTTGTTTTCATATTCTTTGCTATCAGTGAAGACATTTTAACAAGCCACAGAAAAGTTCTGGATGAACTTGCTTAGTTAAAAGCATTTCTGAATCTACGCTGTAAACAGAGAGCTGACTCAACAGGAGTTCTTCCTAAAACCCCAAGTGCTCGACAGTAAGTTACATCCAGGAAACAAGACAGTTTTAGTCATAAAAAACCAATTCTAATCCCATACTGGGTATTTCTGTCACCTATATGAGACACAGTAATGAGTAATCAGACTTCTTTGTGTTTTTTGCCCATTGCCTTAGTCACACAAACTCTAGAAAAGTAAAATATCATTTAATAAGCCTATTAGGACAATATGAAGGAGACGAATTTCACTCTTGCACTCCAAGGAACCTAAAAAAAATCTCTGAAACTGTCTACCTATATTAGCTTTCCAGCCATCAGCCGACACAGGATGGCAGTGGCAAAAGCCCACAAATTCTCTCCAGAACTCTTCTAGAGACTCTCTGACTTGGGCTGGGATTTAGGATTTGGGGTCAACCTAGATGTCAACCCAGTTTGTACCATGACAGCAGCATGGAGCAATTTTAGCATTGTTGAAACCACATGGACATTGGAGCTCAAAC
This sequence comes from Scolopax mira, assembly GCA_004320125.1. Lineage (NCBI taxonomy): Eukaryota > Metazoa > Chordata > Aves > Charadriiformes > Scolopacidae > Scolopax > Scolopax mira. The sequence goes on along the minus strand of BJBW01003214.1, from coordinate 25,262 downwards.
AGCACAGTACTGGAAATAAACTGAACAGACAGCAGATCTCTGAACACACAGTCCAAACCTGTCTCCCCACCAAAAAAGATGCAACAGGATGTACCCATTAAAATGGAAATCTTTTGCTGCATTCAAGCACCAGCCTCAGAAGAAGAACAGATGGAGACACTGGGATGACCAGAGACCAAAGGAGAACCCTACCCCTGAGGTCTTGGATCCTACGTGTAAGCAGGGACTGCTGTTCCCTCTGCTGGGACACATTCCTATTTCCTGCATATCCCTCCTCAACACTGTTACAAGGTGAGTGTGTATAAACCAATTGCATGGAATTGTCTGTTCTCAGGGAATAAACACATTAACTGGGAGGGGGGGAAAGGAGTGACAGGTTCCCCCCACTTTCCATGCCTGTCTTAAAGTCAGGGGTTGCCATCAGGGCTTGTAAAACATTAGTAAACAACATGCAAAGCTTCTCAAGGGAAAAAAAATAAAAAGAAGAAAAACGTTTTGGTGGTTGATTTCTTGTTTTTGTGAGCATTCTGTTATAAACTCAGAAATTCCGCTGTTTTCAAGGTTTTTGCTTTTTACAGGATAAAAATGTGCTCCCTTTAAACACAGGAGAGAAGTGCATTGAAACAAAAAAAAAAGGGAAAGGAAAGAAATGCACACTTTAGGAATGTTTCTCACAGAAAAAGAAAAAAAGAAGACACTCCTACAAGAAAGACATATAAGGCAAAATTTGCAGGAGTGTAAGACCATATGAAAGGAAATATTAAAGCTCACCACACTTCTCTGCTAAGCACACATCTAACCGATCTGACTGCTTCTCCTCTCACACACAGCCACATAAGCTGCTCCTGGGTGAATGTTACTAAGAACATACTATACTATAGCAGACACAGCAGCTTGACCCGGACTAACACTCTTATATGGATGCTAAGGACATGGCTAAAAAAACACAGCCCCTATTGTTAATCATTTCTTTTAGCAAACTTCCTTCACAGCCTGAGCTAAGCACTATATTAAATTGTGAAGAAATCACTGGAGCTACTATTCTGCAAATGACTTTCAAATCAAGTGCATCAGTTACACGGTATTTAGCGCTGTGCTGTAAAGGGTGGTAAATGGAGGTGTCATAAATATCTGACTTTATCATCTGTTGACTCATAATCCAGATGCCAATGGGATATAAATCATGTAAAGCATGTTTCCAGATTAGGAAAGTCTGACTGTTCGCCATTGTTCTCGCAAACCACATTATTTCTTTGTAGGATCAGGAGTGCCCTCTGATGGTTATTTTATATCTATTACTAGTTGGCAAGAAAGTGGCACATCCTAAATTGTCTATGCAATACAACTGTACATTTATATACATGCTCTAGCTCTGGGTAATCCTGCTTCATCAGGGGAGTTGGACTAGGTGATCTCTACGGTCCCTTCCAACTCTAAAAATTCAGTGAAATTCAGTGAAATTTATGGTCTTCCGTGTGCATAAATATTTCGATAACCAACCTTGTTTTGTTGGAAATAATTTTTTGCATATTTCGTTTTCCATTTCAGTTATTTATATTGCTATTTAAGGGTGCGCGCACACACGTATTAAGGGTGCAATCGCAGCACTGCTTATGCACACATCTAATTTTAAAAGAAATAAGTTGAAAGAAATTTCAGACATAACATAACAGTGAATAACAGGCTCTGAGAAAGGTTGAAAGGCTCTGAGAAATTCACACACCTGGAAATCCAGATATTTAGTTGAATATCGTAAAACAGGATATAAATGGAAAAAAAAAAGGGCAAGCTCTCTTAAGATGTGCTTACGTACTCAAGAGTGTGTATGTATTCTTCCAGCTATGTAAGCTAAACTAATAAACCATGTTAATTCTCTCTACAAACCTTGTCTCACTTATATCCTTAGAACTACACATCTAAAACTGTGAGAAAACAGGAAATCCATTTTGCCCCCCTCACCTGTGACTTTACCTGTCCTTCAGGTATTCAGAATGTGAGGGTTACTTATCATTTTAAACTTTATCATCTATAATATCAGCTGTGCTTTAAAAAAAGAGTTTGTGGATGGAAAGGAGCCACAGACTTGGTGCTTTCTATGAAGACAACCACTATGCCCACTATGTCCATTAGATTTGCATCTGTTAGATTCACATCTCTCCCTTCAACTGGAGGAGTAGCAGGACTGGAGCTAACACCTTTGGTGAAACAAAACAGGACAAGAGGGAATGGCCTCAAGCTGTGTGAGGGAAGGTTTAGATCGGACATTAGGAAAAATGTTTACACAGAAAGTGTTATCAAGCATCAGAACACACTGCCCAGGGAAGTGGTTGAGGAACCATCCCTGGAGGTATTTAAAAGATGGTTAGATGTGGTGCTTAGTGACATGGGTTAGTGATGGGTTTTGTCAGTGTTAGGCTGATGGTTGGACTCGATGATCTGAAAGGTCCCTTCCAACCTGGGCAATTCTACGATTCTGAGGGAGCTGTGGAGCAGGGACCTGTGTGCATCTCCCCTGTGTCCCCACGGCCACTGAGGTGCCAGGGCAACAGCCATTTTCGAGGCCGTTGGTCTCTTGTTAGCAGAGAGAGACCCACAACCTCCACTCTCCCACGGCTGCTTTATCTTGTTGTTATTTTTGTGATCTAAAATACCAATGTCATTTTTAGATTTTTTCCCCTCTGATGATGAAAGCAGGAGGGAAGATAACCGCTTCGGATGAAGGAGACCAGCAGCACAGCCTTTCCCATGCCAGCTTTTACTCCGGTTTTAGACCTACTGCAGAACTACCCCCAGATATTTTGAAA
>BJBW01003214.1:4843-22320 GCA_004320125.1 Scolopax mira | reverse complement strand
GGAGCTCCCCCCAGAACCCATAAGGTCTCTTCCCCAGCCCAAGCCGTGGCCAGCCCAGCTGCCCCGCATCCCGGCTGCAGCCCTGGCTCCTCACAGGGGCAAAAAAAATCCTATTTGCCTCCTTCTGAAGGAGAAACTGCTTAACCCCTTGTCTCTGAGGGCTTTCTCCATCCCAGAGGGGGTGCTCCGGGGCGAGGGCGGGAGGCGTCGAGGGCCGTGGAGGAGCCGAGGGGCTCCCGGTCCGGGTCCGGGTGCGGGTGCGGGTGCGGGTCCGCTCCGCGGCCGCTCTTGCCCCGGCACCGCAAGTAGGGAGCAGCAACTCCCCCGCCAGCCACGGGGAAGGGGAAAGCTACTGCTGTTTCTTCTCCGGTTAGCCAAATGCCGCCTGCTGGAAGTTTCACGCTAAGCCTCCCGCCTGTCATCCCGGCCCCAAGGCCTCAGCCGCGGCTGCGGGAAGGAGGCAGCGCCGGGGAGACGGAGCCCCCAGAAGTGCCGGAGCCCCCTCTCATGGCGGTCGGAGGAAACGCGCGCCGAGGAGCAGCCTCTCCCCGCCGCGTCCCCGCGGAGAGATGACCGCCATTCCCAGCCGCGGGGCGCTGCGCCTCGCCGGTGCCAGCCGGGGCTCGGGGTCTCCGCGCCGGGGAGGGTAAGTCGGCGGCTGCCCGCAGCGGTGCGCCCCGCGGGGTCCCCCAAAGCCGGGGAGGCAGCGGGAGGGGACGCAGGTGTGCGGGGCTGGGCCCTTGGAGGGAGCCTGAGCGGCGCTTTACACACCCCGGGTGTGCCTCAGCAGCACGCAGGGCAATGGGAGACGGAGCCCGGGTGCGCTGCCATGCCTGGAGCGCTTTGCACCCTCAGAACTGAGCCCACCCTTGGGTGACACCGGACTGGGCATGAGTATTGACCAGCTTGAGGGTGTGAGGATCTACAGAGGGATCTGGACAGGCTGGATCGATGAGCCAAGGCCAATGGTGTGAGGTCCAACAAAGCCAAGTGCCAGGACCTACACTTGGGTCACAACAACCCCATGGACACTGCAGGCTTGGGGAAGAGTGGCCTGGCAGAAAGGGACTTAGGGGTGTTGGTCAGCTGTCCGCTGAGTATGGGCCAGCAGTGTGCCCTGGTGGCCAAGGTGGCCAACAGCATCCTGGACTTTATCAGGAAAAGCGTGGCCAGCAGGACTCGGGAGGTGATTGTTCCCCTGTACTGGGCATTGGTGAGGCCCCACCTCGAGTGCTGTGTCCGCTTTTGGGCCTCTCATGACTGGAAGGTTGCTGGAGCGTGTCCAGAGAAGAGTAACAGAGCTGGTGAGGGGTCTGGAGAACAAGTCTTATGAGAAGTGGCTGAGGGAGCTGGGGGTGTTCAGCCTGGAGAAAAGGAGGCTGAAGGGAGACCTTCTTGCTCTCTGCAACTCCCTGAAAGGAGGGGATAGAGAAGTGGGGGTCGGTCTCTTCTCTCAAGGAACAGGTGATCGGACAAGAGGAAATGGCCTCAAGTTACGCATAGGGAGATTTAGATTGGATATTAGAAAAAATTTCTTCACAGAAAGGGTTATCAAGCATTGGAACACAAGTGGTGGCCATTCCTGGAGGTATTTAAAAGATGGGTAAACGTGGTGCGTAGAGATAAGGTTTAGTGGTGGCTTTGGCGGTGTTAGGTTGATGGTTGGACTCAATAATCCTAAAGGTCCCTTCCTGCCTAGGTCATTCTATGACTCTAACCCTAAAGGCGGGAAAATGGCCTGGACGGGAACTGCCACCTGGGCCGCCATTTTGAAGACGCTGAGGTGCCACACCATGCCTCGGGGCTTTTCTGTGTCTTTGGCACCTCCTGGGACTTGATCGAGATCCATCTGAGTCCAAATCCTGCCTCATGGCCTAAATGCTTCTCCACCTTTGTCTTGTACCCTTGCATTCATCCCAAGGGGGATTGTTGTCACCTGCTGTCCTCGGTTGGGACTAGTTGGTCATTTGCATCTACCCACCCCTGCTGAGTGCAGTTGTAGCTGTGCAGGAAAGGTTTACAGCCCAGAACTTCAGGTCCTGCTCTAAAACCAGTCCAAAAGGCAATTCTTTAAACATTTTCATGAACCAATAACCAGAAGAGAAAATAAACCAGGTCCACTGAAAAATGGAAGCAATATTTTATTGAACACTTTTAAACCTATTTCAGCATATTAACATTTTAATATATTAATGTATTTAACATATTACTATTAACATTTAACACTTTTCCAGCTATTTCAGCATAATTTAGCTAAAATTGCAAAGGCATGTGCACTTTGAAATTTAAAAAAAAAAAAGTTTCAATTTAAAATGTGAAACTGGTTATGCTGGTAACTGCTAGCATCTTTTCAACACACTTTTCAGTCGAGATTAATGGGAACTGATCCTTATAGCATGACATTTTGTTCCTAAAGTCAGCATTGTTTAGTGAAATAATAGTAATAGTAAAAAATGTCACCAACACTATTCGGCATCTCAAAAAACAAGAAATGCCAATTCTCTTCTGAAATCCCAGTGTCTCTATCTACACTTACCAGTGCGTAATACCTACTGTTATTTTTAGCTATGGTGGTTGCATCTCACAGGCAGAGAGAATAAGCACATAGCTCCTGAATAAAAACTATTTCCGAAATGTGAGACAGATGATGGTGAAATGGATGAGCTAAAGGGAAATACTTGTAATTTTCTAAGAGGAGCCTCCTGGCAGTCCTGCTAAGCTGTATGGGAATAGCTGAGAAACAGCGGCTGGTTTATGAGTGTGCAAAATAATATGGCAAAAGAAGTGGTCTGCTGGGTCCTTCCAATGTTCATGGCCTTTGGGGACTGGGAAGTGCTTATGTTATGGACAGCATCAGAAGGAATGTACCAGAGCTGGAGCCAGGGAAAGAGAGTTACAGATTTTTGAGGTTGCATTATAGTGAATTCTTTGTTGCTTGAAATTGTCCTGAGCTCCTATAGAATGAAATACTGCTTTTTGTTGCTGCATAGAACTGCAGGAAGCAAAATTAATGCCATTTACACTTTTAAAGGACTGGGGCATTGGCAGCTAAATAGTATGACACCATTCCTGGGCGAACACATGGTTTAATTTTTTAATCCAAAGCTTGTCTGGACTTGCTTCTTGTAGGGGATACCTTTCATTCCTGTCTTTGCCATAAATAAGGAGTCAGAAATGCAGTATTGCACTTTGGTTTTGCTTGTCATTCTACTCATGGAATTTCTTTTGCTTTGCTGACAGTTCAGGTCGAACAGGAATCAAACGCATTTGATATGAGAAATATAGACTTAAACACAGTTCAGAAGCAGAACTCCACAGGCCAAAAGGCAGCAAAGTCCCTAGCCGCTGGGATGGATGGATTTTAGTCTGTCAATAATTCATCACTGTTATGGAGGAGAAGCATCAATAATAAAAGGGTATGAAAATCCCAGTCTCGTTGCTTTATGGACAAATCGACCTAGCCGGTCCAACACCTTGAATGAGGGGAGACTGACATGCAAACCACGGCCTACACATCTTTACCCTTCAGGCATGCCGAGGTGATGGCAAGATCAAAGAGGCTTTTGAAATGCCAAGTTCTGAGAAAGGAAATTGGGAAATATAACTCCAGAGTTAGCTGGAGGGGGGCAGGGATGAGGGTCATGTTAGAAGGTGTTAACCACTGTAGAGAGAAGAGAGACTCTTATCCCAGATGGTGCAGACATTTCATTGTTGAAATATAACTGCGGCCAGCCCGTGTTATAAGGTAATGAAATCTGCCACAACTCGAACATCAAAAGCGGTCACAGGTTATAAAGGAACGGTGTTTGTGGGAGCAGTAGGGACAAGAAACATGGGACACTAGGAGCTGTGTCTCTCAGACCCTGTAGTCAAGAGGGATCAGAAAGGAGAGGAAGGAAGAGATTGTCTTGCTGACAGCTGCCCGAGGATAGGAGCAGAGGACAAGTAAGATATTGCTTCCTTTGTAATGAATCCAAGATGTACCTCCCCAGCCTGACATTTGCTGAGTAAACCGAGTTAGTTACTCAGACAAGTCATTTCGGTCCACTCCGGTTTTCCTATGCATTCTTAGTACATTCTGTTTTAATTAGACCAGTTGAGTCCTTGATTGTTTGCAAATTTCATGTAGACTTTTCCTTAGCGGTGCTTCTAAGGAAGAGGAGCTACGGAAAGATGCCTGGAGCCTATCATAGTTGGAACGTTTGGTCAAAGGGGCATGGACTATGAAGACCTCTCTCACAAGAGATGGCACTTGCAGAACCGAGGTCTGACAAACACAAAGGAAACACCTGGATGGTCAGGCGTTTTTCCACTCCTTCATCTTTTTTTTTTCCTTCCTCTAATTTTCTCCTATTTTAGGATTTTAGTATAATGGCAGCCAAATCAGAAAGAGGGATGTCAGTCAGCTTTCATGAAAATCAGTGCTGCAAAGTGGAAACGATTGGTGCTAAAGCTGCACTTGTACTGAAAAGTGCTGAATAGAAACTAATTGCAGGAAAAAAAATGCAAGTGACAGGACCAGCCACATCCAGCAGAGTGCAGCATCCCCCTAGGCCAACAGTGCATCAGCCCGACAGCTGTGAACCCTTTGCCTCCAGATTAGATAATAGGCATCAGCTGCAACTAAGCAAATCTCCCAGAAAAAAAAAAAAAGAAAAAAAAAGAAGGATACCTTTCCATTTATGCATTTTGAATAATGCTTAGATGCTTTTAAGCGATTGGCTTTATTTTTCAACATAAATGTTTTGGGAATAGGAAGTAGGAGAAAGAATCTGGGACTGTAAGTGGAAGCCAGGAAGATCCAGGCAGGACACGTGGGGAGGAGTGGAGGGTTAGCCAAAGAAATGATGAGTTGACTGGCAGCCTGGTGATAGGGCAGGACATTGAAATCAAATGAATTCACAGGACTGACAGAGCAGGGAATTAATTGAGGGGTAGTATGGGCAAAGAGAATGGAATTAGTACCTGGAGCCAGAGACAAAAAAAAAAAAAAAAAAAAGCTGGAAAAACTGAGACAGGAAGGATCAAAGAGGGAAGGAAAAAGTTAACCAGTAAAGCCCCTCTCTCTATAGAGGCTTTGGGATGTACATGTAAGGCTGTTCTACTTCCTGCAAGTCTCTGGGACACCCCACGTCTAACCTGGTATAATACTGCAACACCGAGGATGGAAACATGCAATTGCTGTCGGTCATTTTGGCAGGAGGCATCAGGCAGAGGTCTCTACTATGGATTTAGAGATTCCAAACTGTGATACCATGGAGATAATAATGTGCTGCCACATGATAGAACTTCTGGTTTTGTTTTTGTTCTCATTTGCTTTTTTGAAAACCCTGGGACATTGCAAACTAAATGATTCTTTAAAGCCTTTGTGAAGATGTAAGATTATCTTACACCTTCATCTTAATTTTATATACCACTATGATGCATGTTATGTGTGTATAAGATGGCAAATGTATGCTGAGTGTTATCCTTACATCCTGTATGCACATGGGATTCTTCTGACCTGACTTCAATCATCTAGAGTTGCTCCAGTCAATAGAGATTTTATTCTAAAGCAGGTGCCCAAGGATGAGGTAGGATGCCTGCCTGTCCGTGTTGACTACTTGTTAGGCTGTTTCCTCGTGGGAAACGTATTTAAGAGTCAGACATTTTGCATCATGGCTAAAAAAATACTATGATATTTCACATTGTTAGTGACAACCAACATTCTTCATTATTCACAGGTGCTAAATATACAGCTGCCCAATTTAACAGATGAGGCAAGAAGAGACCCAGCGAGGGTGTGGATTTGTTTTCCAAAGTGTTTTCTGACCAGGCAATAAATGGGTAAGTAAAATCCAACTTTGATCTCAAAACTTGTTTTATTTTAGATGTCTACATTATCTTTCCCAGACCCAGCTTTTCCATCCGATACTTTTCCCTACCCAATTATGTGTTTAACAGCCTGCTCTGTGTACTTTTAATCTGGACTGTAAACTCTGGCCTAAGGGCTCTTTTTCGTATCCTGTCTCAGTGACACCTAATATCTGAGACACTTCTTGAGTTGGGATCTAAGCACTTCTGCAGAACAGGCAATAAATACTCGTAATACCAGCAGGATGAGTAGTAGTAGAAATGAAGCACTGTATGTTGAAGATACATGGCTGAATCCAGCACTGAATCCAGGAGGTCTAAGCAATACTGGTGAAATGCATTTTGTCTACCAACTAGCCATGGTGTGCAGGTGCCATGGGAAAAGGAACAGGGACTGAGGAAGTTAAATCTGCTTTCAGCAGCAGTGTAGGGTTCAAACAACCACATGTGGTTACTGTTCCATTCTAAGGGAAAAAGTAATGACTGTTGCTTTCCAGCTGGATGGGATGGCACCAGTCACTGGCCTCTTCCCGATCACTGCGGGAAGGAAGGAACATTTTTTTTCTAGAGAGGATTTTTGCACATTTCTGATTAGCCATGCTGCTTGAGAAACCTGTGTATAGAGCCTCCCCCCGCCCCCAAAATTTACAGGTGGTAAATAGCCACTCTCGTTTTCCCTATCCCTTCAATCACATGCACAGAGTATTTAGTGAATTTTTCTCAATAAAATCAAAGTACTTCACCTTTTGGTGTTATTAAAGCAAAATCATTGTAGCAGCGATAAAGCCGTAGATATTACTTCAGCTAATGCCACAAGTTCAACAATTAGTGATATCAAGAAAAGAAACATAGTTGCATCAAAAGGGATTGAGTCTGTTTGGACAAAGCATTACAATGAAAATTCTTACTTGTAGGACTCAGGAGGGGAGAGATAAGGGATCAGGATCCCTACTCCGCCAGGATGGAAATGAGAATGATGTCCAAAGGATTTATGGAGGGAAAGAACAGTGTGGGGGATGGTTCTGTCCTCTAGGGCAGACCTAGGAGCCCACTGCTGCATTGGTGGGAGTGTACCCAAGGAGGAAATGTGTCTTGTTCAGCCCTGGAAAAGCAATGACAACACGTCTCAGAGATTATGTGAGCTGGGGCAAAATGAAGTCATGCGTGGAGGTGATGAGTTGTATGAGAAGCCAACGATGTTGTTTATGACATTGACAGTCTTCTGAAGTCCAGTGAGACAGGTTAGTTGTTTCTGGGTTCCACTCTTGGCTAGAAAGTGGCTGACCTCAGTGTAGACTCTCTCAATCTTACAACTAGAAGGACAGCAGAGAAAGCCCCTTTCTATGTAAACGCCAAAGATTGAAGTCTGGTTATTCCTGTAACACCTCCAAGCAGAGAAATGCTGGGAACCACCGTTCCTAGCAGCTCAGTTGATGCTGAGCCAGACCACCCTGGAATGCTTGTGGTAGAGCATGAGAAATTCCACCCACATGGGACGTTTACCCAGGTGGCTGCCACAGTCTGCAACAGCTCTTAGTCATGTTAGAGCCAGCCCCTATGAAGAGAGGGCTCTCTTGGCCTTAGTGCCCTGAGTTCCTCTAGAAGCCATCCAGTGCACCTGAGTGGCCCACTCCAGAATATTTTGAAACCAAATATGTCACAGTGCCTGATGTGAGGTGCTGGGCCCTGCCACAGACATGCCAGGAAGAAATGCAATGACAAAAGAAGCCTTTTACTGGAAGCCCTCTACAGAAGCTCCAGAAATTACTTCTAGTAACATTTAACCCCCAAAAGTTAAGATGTATTCATTATCCTTTGTTCCATGCTGGCTTGGAAATGAATCCCAGGTGGTGGGTCTACTTTAGACTGACCAGATCCCTTTAAGTGCCAGTGACTGTCCCGACAAGGTTTCCATTGACCACAACCAAAACTGAAACACAGGTAGACAATGACTTGTGGACACCTACTTGTGTCTTGGCTTTGAACTGAATCCCAGCCAAAGGAGATGTGAAAAGGAGGAGAGGAAGCAACTCCAGTGTTTCCTAGCACGGGTCACACCATTAGGGATGGGATAGGAAGGGATGGGAAAGATCAGGAGGAAGTAGATGGGGATGGGGTAGGTGCACAGAGAAGTCCTCCAAGGGAATGAGAAGATCCCACACAGCTGTTTGAATTCAAGTCACGCTGTGGGAACACGGGGACAGCGGGAGCGTAGCCACACGGCCATCACGGAAATAACTCCAGGTTCATTCACTTTCCAGCCATCTGAGGAAACAAACAGACCAAATGAGCTCGGATTCCATCCCGCAGACTTTGGGTACCCAGGAAACCGGGACATGACATCATCTGGCAGAAAAGAGACAGCCATTCGTAGCGCTGGAAGAAACCCTCAATTTTTCTACACAGCGGAGAAGCGTCTGGTCTTAAGAAAAAAAATAAAAATAAAAATCGACCCGTCAGTCGCTGCCTACAATGTGCAACTGTCCAAAAGTTGCAGGGAAGTATAGGGAAGTTGTGTCACTTCAAGAGCTAACTTTGAAAAACTCCTTCCTTCAGATAATTTTGTCATGTAATAACGGTGGAAGATGTGGACCCACACGGTGGAAGACGTGGACCCACACGGTGGATGCAAGGACTTAAAGGAGCGGGTGGTCCCACCAGCCACTTTGATTGACCGAGGCGGCGCTCGCCCCACGCCGGACCCCAAATGTGGGGTTTATTTGAGGCGTTGGCAGGTTCCCCCCCCCCCCCCCGGTGTGCGTTTGCCAAACCGCAGCTAAAAGCTTTAGCGTTTAACCGCGGAAGGAAAGTCTTGAAAGCGATTCACCAGCCTACGCTAAAAACACCGGAGCTCTAATTAAATCAGCTCTTAAAGTAGCCTCGCTCTTTTCGGGGCCGAAACAGCCCTTTTTATTTTAAGCCTCGCTGGAGAAAGAGGAGGAGGGAGGTGGAGTGGGACCCTGGAAACATACATTTTCATGGGAGGGTTGGGAAACTCCTCTCAGGGCACTAAACATTCACCCAGGCTCCCCGCAAGCCTTGGAGTTTGTCCTTTCCCTGCGGCTGAACTTCCATCTCGTCTCACCGCCCATCTCCCACCCGGGGGTGAAGACGGGACAGCGGGGAGCTCAGAGAGCCCCGAGGACCGTCGGGCAGCGGTGGCACCGGCCAAGGATCCCGGTAGCCCCGGGCGACCGCCCCAAGCAAGCCCTTTCCAGACGCCCGGTGGCCGCGGAGCACCTGCGGCTTCCGCGCCCCAGGGGCAGCCGCTGCCTTTGCTGCGGGCGGGTCACGGCCGCTCTCCCCGCGGAGCGACAGCGCAGGCGCGCAGCCTCAGCCCCGAGGCTCCGCGGAGCTCCGCGCAGCTTGCGCGGGTTCCCCGGCGGCTCGCCCCGCTCCCCGCCCCGCCGCGGCGCTCCCCGTCCCTCCTCCCCTCTCCGCGGCCACCCCCCCTTCTGTCGGACGCCGTCGCCTCCGCTCCTGAACGGTCCGGCGGAGCGGCGCGGAACCTCCGCGGCATGGCGGGGCGGAGGGTCGCGCTGTGGCTGTGCGCGGCTGCGGGGCTGTGCGTGGCGGCGGCGGGGGAGCTGCGGCTGACCCTGCTGCACACCAACGACGTGCACGGGCGGGTGGAGGCGCAGGGTCCGGGGACGCGGAGCTGCGCGGGCGCGGAGGGGGCGGCGGGCTGCTTCGGCGGCGTGGCGCGGCGGGCGGCGCGGGTGGCGGCGGTGCGGGCCACGTACCGCAACGTGCTGCTGCTGGACGCCGGGGACCAGTACCAGGGCACGGTGTGGTTCTCCCGCTTCAAGGGCCGGGAGGCGGTCCACTTCATGAACCTCCTGCGCTACGATGCCATGGTAAAGCGGGGCGGGGAGGGGGGGGGACACAGGGGGAGGGCTTCCCACCTCCTTGGGTGCTGGGTCTGTGCCTCATTTTCTCATTTTTGCGTCGCCACCTCCTTGAGTGGATGAAGGCTCCTTCTCCTTGCGTGGGAGAAGGCTGTGGGTCACGGCTAAAATCGTGGGGAGAGGTGGTTGGGATGTGAGCGAGGAGAAGAGAAGAGGTGGTGAGGCTAGGTGAAGTCATGAGCTGGTAGCCAGAAACCAGGAGTTGATGCCAGGGCTACACAGAGCAAAAGAAAGTGATGCAGTGGAGTAACACCCCCCACCAGAGAGGCAGCGGCTTGGGAGGGATGGAAGAAGCCAGCTGAAAAGCCCTCCCTGTGATGGAGGGGTTAATCCTGTCCGAGGGTCTGCTGCCTTGTGTCCTGTGGGAAGGGATAGTTGGCAAATGGTGGCAGGGTGAGGATTTCTAGCGTTCATCAGTCCCACCCTGGTCCTGTCCAGTCCCACCAGAACTGTGGTCATGATGGGGTGTAACAGGGACAGTAAGAGCGCGGCCACGAGGGACTCCCTGAGACAGTCCCACGCCTTTCATCTGTCTCTTTTGGTCATCCCAGTGCTGAGAGGAAGGTAGAAGAATTTGAGACTGAGACTGAAGATGTCACTCCGTGTCTTTAAATCTTTAACCTGTTAATATATAAGAATTATTTTGGTTGCCTACAACCCCAGAAAGGAGGAGAGAGATTAAAGTGACGTTTGAGGGTGACTGCTGCTAGAGAGTGACTATGTATTTATTTCATCCCAGTTGAGGGGATGAAATTTCTCAGATGAGGGGAAAACCTGTGCATATCACATCCTCTGTCTTCTTTTTTTTTTTTTTTTTCCTTTTCCAGGTAAAAAGGGGCTTTACCCGTTTCTTCCCTTAGAACAGCTACGGAAGGGAAAGGGTTGCCCCAGTGTACTCTCTTAGCCTAAACACCCTTCGTATACCATACAGACAGGTCCCTGAGGGATGCTGCTCCCTGTTCACATTGCCTAATGAACCGTTTCCTAATTGCAAAACTAACATTAACAGCGATTTCCTTGCTGGTGGAGGATGGGGAGGAGTGTGTGCATTCAGGACTCATCCTCCCCGAGCGCTGGGGAGCACTTTGGGGTTCTGCAGTGCAGAAACGGCTCGAGGTGGTTTTTCTTACCTTTTTTCCCTAACGATTCCTGCTGGCTGTCATTTCTCTCACGTTTGCTGGTTTGATTGGTTCATGGGCAGGCTGGGAGCTTGTACAACTCCCAGTCAGATCATGAGAAGAAATTCTTTCAGTTAAAACCAGCAGTGTTGAACTAGTGCTCAGTTTTAGAAACACACTATGTAGGAAGCATCTGCGGACTGGTTAGGAGGAGATCCCATGACCTTTTTCTTCAGAATAAGATTAAAAAATAATTCCACCCTGTACTGGACAGACATAGGCTTCTACTGGATGAAGCAGTCAATTTCTTGCTTTCTGTGGAGGCGCTGCATCTTATAATTTGAATATTGTCAGAGGATAGAAGGGGACAGGATAGACTGAGAAGCTACAGAGACTTCAGCACCTTCCTCTGCTTCCAAAGAGCCTGAGGACAGATGCCGAGTGTCGGGCAGCTGGCAGAATCCTTTTCAATTCTTCTGGCCGTGGACCATGGGGACCACGCTGTGGGGAATGTTGGCTGGAGGGGTGCTCAGGGACCACACTGCAGAAGGGTGAGCTAGTCTTTCTTTAAGGAAAATTTGGGAAATCACATCCCTAACAGAAAGGGTGGGGATTACCGAAATGGTTAGAAGTGAGATGCAGGATGACGGAGGGAACGTGAGTCATAGAAGTTGTTGCAGGATGGGGGCAGGAGCCATGGGAGGATTTCAGGCAACAGTAGAGGTTTGTTCCATGAATGGGACAAATTTCCTTTTTGAAGTTTGCCCTTTTCTGTTATCACCTCAAGCCTATTTTCTCCTCTTTACCCAAGTATTGTCTTCCCAATTTTCTTGGCACTAGCCTTGCTTTTTGGTGTAACTAACACCAAAATCCAAATTAAGTACCGCGAAGGCAGTAATTGGAGGGGTGATAGAAGTCTTCTTCTAGTTTTACTTCTACGTTGCTTCTTTCTGTTAAATTGTATCCTGATTTTTAAAAATTTTTAGCCTAGTTTCTTGTGAAAAGGATATGATAACATCCGTGTGCCTGAATATTTCTATTTATTCCCCCTTGTGACTTACGTTCATGTTGGCCAAGGGACTCCAATTTGGTGGAGGGATATTGCACAGGTACAGAGTCCAAGAAGCTCTGGGCATAGGGGTAGTCAGGGAGAGAGAGGAACCCAAAACGGTCCACATCCTCCTCCCCAGAGGAGGAGCTGCATCAAAAATAAAACTGTATTATTAGCCACCAGTAATTTCTCATGAGCAAGAGACTTTAAACCACCCGCACCATGGGAAAAATTTTGATCAAAGCTTGTATCCTAATGGACATGAAATAATCCACATGCAAGATAGGAAGCCAAGAGAAACAAGGTTTCATAAATGGTTGGTTGGGTTTTGTTTTTGTTATTGTTGTTGTTTTTTCACAACAAGCTAATGACAGTTACATCCAATTTAAATTATTATTTCATTTCCAATTTTTTTTTTTTTTGGGGGGGGGGTGTTTAGGAAGAACATATTTAGGAAGAACAGAAAGTATAAACATCAGCCAAAAGGAAATAGCTTGTTACCATTCTGAGATGCTCTACCAGCCCATGGATGTCTTTCCAGAACATCAGTCGAGATCAAAAGGAGTTTCCTTAGAGTGTTTTTATTATTGTTGTTACTATAATCGTTGGTATTGTTATTTATTTACATCAAATTAGATTGCAGTTAGACTACAGTTAGAAACGGAATATAGTTGGAGTGCGCTGTGTCCCTGCGAGTCAGGATTTTCTTAAAGATGGTTTTTTTGGAAAAGTGCTGGAGCAGCACGTGAGCGATTTGGCTCCTTCCCTGGGGTGTGAGGAGTGTTCTCTCCAGCGTCAGCAGGAGCGGTCGGTTGCCAATGCAAGTTACTGCTGGTATCCTGGTTTTTGCACATTGACTACCTGCCCGTGGGTTTCTGAGGAGTCAGGAGCCTTCGTGTCCCCCAAAAGAAAGACACTGCCAGGCAGCTGACTGAAATATCGAGCTTCCCTGCCTGTGGTGGCTTCAGGGCCCTGCTTTGGTTGGAACGCGATCACGATAACATATGTTTGGGGAATAAGAGTTGGAAGAAACACATAGGGGTTGTTTAAGTAGAGCAGAGACATAGATAAGACTTTTTAGATGATGAATGTGCCTTTCCCCACTTAAAATGATGAGCATGCTTCTGGCTGGAAGAGTTGTCCCTTTAGCACCCCTTTCATCCTCTGCTTCAGTTGCCACCTGAAAACTTGTCCCAAATTACGCTATTACCATGTGTCTATAAATATGCCTTTCCTGCCCTAACACCTAAACATGCTACGAGGCTCCTGTGTATCTTCTGCTTCTGCAGAGTTGCCCTCTGCAGAGGTTTTGCTGGCTATTGCCAAATTTGCGGGCACAGGCATGTGGCAGCTCAGGCTGAGCATGCAAAAGGGGCGGGTAGGAGAAAGTTCCGTGTTTTTTTTTTTAAGGTAAGTCTATTTTTCTCTGCTTAACCAACCTGGAATGACTAAACATTCTCATCTTGTTGGTGTGACCTTGCGAATAAATAACCTCGTTTTGTGTCGTCTTGGCACTTCACAGTGTTACACACACCCCTGCACATGGATTTCCTATAGAGACAGTATTAATGATGACTATAAAATTATATTTTCTTGTTACATGCTAAAGCACACAAGAACTCTTACTAAATGTGAATCAAATATCTTTTTTAAAAAACTGTCATCCAAGCGCAGGCTCTTAAAAGGCATGTTTTACTTAAAGGTAACAAATATTGTCACTGGCATTTAACATTTTCTTCAGTATTTTTTTAAATGATGTGTTTTTCCTACACAAAATGCATCATTTCCTTTGTGGTTATTGTTAATCCTCTTGCAGTTACAGGATGAAAAACTGGTGGATCTTAATCTGGTATATGATTACAAGCGCTTATTTAGATAGATTTAAGATTTTGACTTTCACATCTGTATTGATATGTGAGAGTCTGAAAAGCAAAAACGTCAACCTAAAAAAAACCCCAAGCATTTCCATGTTCACGAGAAACAGGAATGTGCTGTTTTAGACAAGATAGGGTTTTCTTTGCTAGAACATAGACTTTGTTTTCCCAAACACATGAAAGTATGAAAGTATTTAGACTGAATATTGAAGGTCTTATATTTTCTTTTTGCTTTTCACAGGCTTTGGGGAACCATGAGTTTGATGAAGGTGTCAGCGGATTATTGGATCCTCTTCTTAAAAATGCTAATTTTACAATCCTGAGTGCAAACATTAAGGGGAAAACCCCGTTAGGGAACGAAATGATGAAATACGTTAATCCTTTTAAAATAGTACATTTTGACTCGGAAGCAGTAGGAATTGTTGGCTACACTACAAAAGAAACGTCTTTTCTTTCACAGCCAGGTATGTTTTCTTTAGTATCTAAGTTTATATCCTTTCTTGCTATTGTATTACTTGCCTGCTTGTCTAAATCAGAGGTTGACCGTTTTCACCTGAAAAGTGAGAAGTTTGTTGCTTTATCAGTATTTAGTTGTATTATTCAACATTGTAACTGTCTGATTTTTAACTGGAGAAGACTTGTTAACATTAAAGCCATTTTCTTACAGAACTGAGTTATTTAGTGTCACTGAATTACCTAGGAGTATAAGAAGGTCAGTGAGATTGCAGGAGAGCTTGGGGGGGACCTTTGGGGTTTTGTTGTTGTTTAGGTTTTAAAATTTATATTCTTTTTTATATTTTATTGTTATTTATCTATTTAAACATGAAATCATGAATGCAGCTTGTCTTGAGAGCGAAGCGTGTTCAAGCCAAGACATTTTTCTGTGTGTTGAAATTTTGCCCTTGGATGCCTCCATGCTCAACTCCTAGTAAAATCAAGGAGACCTTCATATGTGTTTTTGAAGCAGAAGTTGCCCAAGATGTTTTTAGCCTCTCAAATATTTCCAGAAATTAGACTACAGAAGGAACACCCATTCAGCTTTTACCACAATTGCTTCATTCATGAGTAAAATTAGAATTGATGAGGAAAAAGACTTCTCCATTTCTGACTATTTTTTCCAACATTCAAGGGGTTTTGGTTTGTTGAGGGTTTGTTTTTTTTTTTTTAGTAAAATAAAATGGTCTACTGGAATGAGAAACACATTTAAATCAGCTGTAGAAGATCTGAGTCATTGCTTGCACAAAGCTCAGCCCCCCTCTGACAAAATTAGGGGTAGGGATGCTCTAGGCACCAGTTTAAAGCATTTTCCACATTGAAAAAGGACTTGATAGTATTACTTCTCTTTCCATTGGTTATTAATAAAGAAGTAGTGCATAGCTTTCTTGAGACAAGGAATATTCAATGGTTTTTGAGGAAGTATTAGAATATATAAAACTTCCTTCTGTGCTTTTTAATTCCTATGCTGTGTGTTTAAACTATCAGGAAGTGAATGTCTGAGGTCAGAATAGACTTCTATATCTCACTTCTATTTTACAGCCATGTGCCTTTGGTGTCCTTTCTTCCCTTCCACCCCCCCTCTCCCCCCCACACCGAAAGTGAAAATTGATCTGTATTTTGTGTAGGCAATAGAATTACACTTGTTGCTTCAGGGCATGAGGGTAGATAGCATCTGGCATCACGCCAAGTTTAAAAAAATGGACAGAATGGACAGAGAGCCAACAGTGTGCTTCATTAAGGATTATTAAAATAGGTCTTCTTCCAAACAACTCTGCCGGTGTGGTGGGGTCATCAGATTCATTTTCTTGCAAAACTGGAGGGAAATCCAGAGAGCGTCGGAGTGTTTCCCTGAAGCATTTCAATATATTTCCAACAACATCCAGACATCTTAATGAATCTGCTGAGGCATTAGAGTAGACACCACAACTAGAAAAAACAGTGTTAGAAGGGAAGGCTTGTTAGCTCCATAGATGGAGCTGAAGCAGCCCTAAGCTAAGTATATCCCACAGTGTAATTCAGTAACGAGCAGGGCAAATTCTAACAGCAACGTTTATAGCATTCAGAGTTTTTATAATTTTCTGCTTTGCCTTCTCAGTGTGTGGGGGAACATTTAGAAGCTTTAAAAATGTGAATTCAGCAGATATTAATATAACTCAGCAATGGTTTATCAGCCATGACCTAGCAATCCTTCAGACTGATAAAATCACGGCAGAGGTGGGTCGGTGGCAAAATAATTATCCGCCTAATTCCTTTGTTCAATTAATAAGATACGCTGTCAGTTCAGCACTTTGCTTATCTCTCCACACTTTTCCCAGATGATTCAGCTTTCCCAGCCTCTGCAGCCAGTGTTTTGGGACGCTGTGCACTCTTTAGGGCATTCTCAAGGCAAATAGGAAGCTGAAAATGCTGAAATGTGAATTCCTCCATGAGCGCTTTCCGTGGAAATGTGTTGCGAGAGTGTGGTTTCTTCTGTTGTTAAACCCCAATAACTTCCCCAGAATTATGAAATGGCAACTTGTACTTTTCATAATCTTCTTGAAACAGCTATCAGCATACTTGAACAGAGTCCTTAAATCCTTCCATTGTGAAGGAACAATTAATCTCTGATGAAGGTACTGTTAATGTTACTGTTTGGAAACCATGGGGATGGGGAACTCCTAGCACAATTTATAGATTACAGCCAACTGGCAGGTTTTTTGAAAATTCTCCTCCATTTTGCTGTGTAAAGCTATCTCAGCTGAATGCCCAGCCAGTTTTTCCACATCCTGCAAGAATTCCTCATAACTTGGTGCATAGACAGGGTTGCCGACGTATTTGCTTTGTACTGGTAATCCCAAATTCATCCTTCTAGTATTTGATGGTACCAGCTCACCTCCCTTGGTTCTGCAGTGATGTTGTAAACCCCGCAGAAGTGCTACATCCACGTTCAGTGCTGTGAAACAATAGGTCTGATTTTGTCCATTTTTGTGTAAGGGGAAACCCAAAGCTGCTTGCTCTGTAACTCTACAGACAGCAAAATATTTACAAAACGATCAACTTGGCAGCGTTTTCTAAAATGGAATTTTAAATTCCATTTATTCCACTTTATTCTGGCTATCTTGCGTAATATTTTTCATGTGCAGCCAGTTCTTTCTCCTTGATCCTTTATAGCACGGTTTGGATGTTTTATCTGAAATGCTACCCCAGAGGGTGTCCCATCAGTTTTAGTACCTTGCAAGAGCAGTGAAATCCTGACACGGGCAATAACTTCCTTTTAAATAGGGACTTGTTTTGAAAAATGTGCAGTTGACTACTAAGCCCTATATTGCTTTTTGCCTGGTTTCTTCAAGAAATGAGTGCTGTGTAATTGTTCTTGTTGTGTAACTTCTGAACCTGCTGGCCCATTTCTGCTCCATTAGTCCAAGTGCTGAGATGCCTGGGATGGGAAGCTGTGTGAGATGCCACAGCAAGGTCATGGAGAAGGGGTGTGAGGAGCCCCCGCAGCCCCCAGGCAGGAATCCCTTTCCACCATTGGGTGGGTGAGCTGGCATTGCCACTGACCATCCCAGCACCAGTGGCTCCCTGTCCCAGGAGAGGGATGGACTTACTGGCATGGGACAGGCCTTGTTTTTCCCCTCATTATCAAAGTAGGTTTGTTTGTTTAAATGGGGCTTGAAGATTAATAATAATATGTTTT
>BJBW01003213.1:85897-102712 GCA_004320125.1 Scolopax mira | reverse complement strand
CACACCATGATCTATATATATAAATTTACTTTTATACAGGTATAAATTTATATATATAGGACCTTTAAACCTCTGTATACTCAGGACACAAAGTTCCAGAATAGCTTCACTGGCTACAATGAAAGAATTTTTGTTATGAAAACACAAAGAGGAGGTGTCAATGACAAAAATGCGGAATAAAGAAATTAAAAATGAGTGCAAAACGAATGAAAGTGCAAAAAAGCTTTTGTTATCATAATGCTCCTTCCACTTGTCCCCCCTTTCCTTCCTCCAAGGGCGAGCGAGCCTCAGGCCCCGGAGGGAAGGGGGGATTGGAGGAAGGGAGCCCGGCTGCAGCCCCCGCGTCTCTCCCTCTCCTCTGCCCCATGGGGTCCCCTTGGGAGGGCAGGGACGGAGGAGAAGTGGCCACGTCACATCCCCCTCAGGCTCCTTCCTCTTCTCCAATGCCCCTCATTGCACTCACATCCCCAGATTTGCCTCTGTGAGCGGCTGCTGCCCCAAACCCTAAACCTTCTGCGACCACCTGGAGGGTTTTTCTCTTCTAAAGGTGCTTGTGATGGATACGGAACTCATGGGAGGGCAGCAGTGACATGCATCTCTGGCCATACTGAGCTGCAGGCTGGCTGCTCTCATGGAAATGCAGACCTCAGCCTCGCATCGTCAGCATGTGGCTCATTTCCACCAGGACAGAGAAACACCTTCCTGAGAGGCTCCAACTGCTGCCCCTCACCCAGAGTCACCTGTGGACCAGCCGCCCCAGAAGACACCCCATGTCCGAGGCTAAGGCATGTGGTGGGACATCTCCCACAGCTCCAGCTAAGCCCTGCCAACACCGTTGGCAGAAGCAGGGGCAGGAATGGCAGGGGGACAGGCTTGGGGGCCTCCACTCAAAAACAACATTTAATTTGAAAAAATTCTTCATGGACTTAGAAATTTTGGCTGCAGCCACATCTCTCAAAATGCCCTCTCAGAAAGAGGAACTTGTGGGCCAGACACAGCCCCATTGTCCTCTCCGGCTTCTCAGTGACATGGCAGGGGACATCCCCATGAGGAGTTTGGTTGGGCAACAGGGAAAGGATGAAAAAACTTTGGTGCTTCTGCCTTGGTCACAGCTGTCCCTGACGCTCCCTGAGGGGGGACTCCCAACCAGCATTCTGTGGAGATGGAGGACCTGCTAAGGCCAGGGCTGCAGCAAACCTTCCTTCTGGTTTCCCTTCTGGGACAAGAGCCACCTTCTGCTCACAGAGGACACATCACCCAAGACCCTGGGACCAGAGCCTGCCACCTCCACAGCCACAGAGACCACCACGTTAAAACAGTAACACACCAACAGTAGAGGAAATGGCGTCGTGGCACTTCCACAAACACCCATCCACACATACACACACAACGCTTTGGGTTTGGTTTGGTTTGAAAGGAAAACAAGAAGAAGGTTCTAAGTTTTAACAGTAAATAGCCCTTGACCACATCCAAACCCTGTAAGTCTCTCACCCAGATGAATCCAAAAGGTTTGTACCCCAATGGCCAAGTCAGCCCCAGAGGCTGAGGAACCAATGCTCAAGAAGCCGGTGAGTGCGTGGCAGAGTCCCTTGTGTCTCCCATCACCCTTCCAGTGGGATTAGTTCTCCTGGCAGCTGGTCCCGGGGCAGAGCTAGACCCAGCAGAGACCCGGGCTCCAGGGGAGCACCTTGACTGTCCTCTCCAGTTTGCTCTGCTCTCTTGGAGGTCGAAAGGAGGGAAGGAGCTGCCCATGGCTGGCACAGCCTGAATCATGCCCCTCTGCCTGTTCTGCTGGTGCCCAGGCAGCACTCAGCTTGACTGCACCCAACTGCAGAGCAAGAGTGCATGGTGGTGGCTGTACCTGGTCCTGTGGGGCAGCCATTGCTCCTCTTCTCCTCCAGCAGGAATCTTCTGAGCTCACCATCACCTCTGCTCTCCAGGGCAGTGCTGAGAGACAGGGCTCTCTATCCTTCACACTTTCAGATCTTCTGGGTAGCAGCTCTGCTCCCAGTGCCCCCCAAGCAGGAGGAATGACAGCGTGAGAGAACAGAGCAGATGAGGACACCAGGTCTTCATTATGATGTTTCCTTATGAGCTCAATAACCACGTCCTGTGCAAAGGTAACAAAAGCCAAACAGGAGCTGTTCTGTTCCAGATCACACCTGGAGGGGTCTCAGCACTGTTCACACGGAGTCTCACAGCTGAAGGTCTCACAGCTCCTCTCGCCACGGCTCCTCTCCCCAGCACACAGTGGCCCAGAAAGAGACTCCCCATCAGCTGAAGAGACCAACTTTGGAACCATTTATAGCAACTCAAGGGTGACTTGAGAGTGGCTGTGGGACCCAGGGACAAGGCTGATCCTGCCCAGCCCCTCTCTCCACAGCTGCCCACACTGCAGGGCTTGAAGAGACGGAAGAAAATAAAAAAGGAAAGGAGAGGGAGAGCTGCCTAAATCAAACCCAAGCACTGACAAAACAAACACACAAACTAATTGCAAATCCTGGATGAAGAGCAAGCAGCAGACGTTTCAAGAGCAGGTCAAATGTGACCCCAGGTATTCAATAAGAATCAAAATGCTACATTTCCATAGGAAGCCTAGAACAGATTGACTCCGGTGTGACAGCGGCTCCCAAGGCA
Source organism: Scolopax mira (assembly GCA_004320125.1). Taxonomy (NCBI): domain Eukaryota; kingdom Metazoa; phylum Chordata; class Aves; order Charadriiformes; family Scolopacidae; genus Scolopax; species Scolopax mira. The sequence goes on along the minus strand of BJBW01003213.1, from coordinate 100,075 downwards.
GTGCTGCTCCAGGACAGATTGCTGGTGCACTTGCTAAAGTCCCTTCATCCCCATCTTTGGGCACTGGGAATGGGGGGGGAAATTGTTTTGCTACTGATATGTCATTTTGGGAATGGGAAGAAAGTGGCCATGGGACTCGGATCACATCACTGCAGAGGATGGGGGTGCCCTTGGGGCTGGTGGTCACCCCTCAGCCCCGCACAACCCCACCACTGCTCCAACAGCACCCACAGAAGGGGGACAGGCCGTGGCGAGAGCAGCATGGGTGCTGCCAGAGGACACAGGGAATCACAGAGGCTGGCAGGGACTCTACCAGGAGGCCCCAGGCATGTTGGCTTTCCCGGCTCTGGAGTCCTAGCCCTCGGGGCCTCTCCTCCTCACAGGGGACAGTGTTCCATGGGCATTCCCAAAGTACCCACACCCTTGTTGAAATGGTGCTGTGTTACTAAGAGGACAGAAAACGCCTCTGGTTAACTGCTGAATAACTTTTAGCTCTGCAGGGAAAGATCCTGCTCTTCAGGCACCAAAACCTGAGCACTTCTCCAGGGCAAAAATGGGGAGAAGGTCGCTCAGCAGGATCGAGAGAGCCAACTCAGGAGTGCCTTCAGAGGCAAGCTGTGAACCCATGGAGGAATGGATGATTCTTGTCCTCGGCAGCTGCCTCTGCTCTAGAAAGGGCCTTGCTCCTAATATGTGGAGCAAAAGGGCCCGACTCTCCTTTGCAGAGGATTTTTTAATTGCTACAAGGGGAAGGAGTTCAGTGAGCATCCTTCTTCCCAGAGACGTGCTGGCCAAGACAGCCTGAAGCGCAAGAGGAAAGAGAGCTTGTTCTGCACCCCCAGCCCTGGGGTGGCTTCTTTACAGTAAAAAGGAATAAAGCACAGAGGCTGGTCGTGGGCAGAGCAGCAGCCAGGACACATTGCACCCTGGAAGGGACAAGAGGTGGGCCACTGGTTCCCAGTGTGGTGAAGGGGCAAAGCAAAATCATCATCTGGCCTTAAAAGGGAAAGCCAAAGGAATTTGGAGAAAAAGGCAAAGTGAGCATGAGCTCCTTGAGAGCATCCCTTGGCAATGATGTTAACACAAGCTACCTCCAGAGGAACAAATCAAGGAACACAAAGAATCCAAAAGCCAAGACCAGCTGTTAAACAGGTGCAAGCCCATATGCAGGTAGTCAGTCCCTTCCCATATCTGGGTGACTTAAATGGTGGTATCAGCCCCCAGCTGCTACACTGCTCCCCTGGCCCTCAGCATCCCCCCCTGAATCAGTGCAGCCACAGCAGGATGTGGGGGGCAGCTGTCATGCTAAGACAGGCTGGCCCCACATCCACCCTCCCTCCCTGCAGCCACCCCCGGGGCTGGGAGTCAGCCTGTACCCAGCGCTGGAGGAGAGGGGCAGCGTGGAGGGGAGGGCAAAGGGTGGGAGATGGACCAGTGGGAGGGAGGAGATGCGACACCCAAGGAAACATGAGCAGGACATGACAAGCTGTGAGCAGTTGAGGGAAACTGCTGTCCTGACCAGACAGTTTGGCAGCACCGGTGCTGAGGGAGGGTCCCGATCGGGGCCAAGAAAAGTCACTTTAAGGTGTCATCAGCATTCTTGAACATGAGAATGGCATTGTAGATCTTGAGTGCTGGGCCCAGCTTGACACTCATTATCTTGACGATGTCAGCCTGTGTCAGCAAGAGGAATGCCTCGCCATCGATCATCTGGAGAGGAGAGCAGGGACAAAGGCACTCACCGAAAACCCAGCTGTGGCTTCCTAGGGACAGCCAACACAACCCAGGGACGTGCACTCACCGGCACTCGCCCTCAGCCAGGTGCCATGGATGATCCCAGGCAGGTGCCACCCACAGCACTCCCACACTGTCCCAGAAAAAACAGAGCTCCTGCGATGGGGAAAGGACCTTTCCCGGGGCCACCCCAGGAGCTCTCACTGCAGCCAGCCCAGGCTTCTGTGCCAGAGAGCAACAGGTACAGACACACCAGCAGGCAACCTGCCCCGGGCAAACGCCCGCCCATTCCCTGCTCCAGGTCCTGGCACATGTGGAGGCTGCTCCCAGCTCAGCTCCACGTGCCTGAGCATCCTTAAAGCACAGGGGACATTTAGTAACAGTCTGGGACACTTGCTCTGCTCACTGTCCCCAGGATCAGCCTCCCGGGGTGTTACTGCCCATGATGGAAAGCAGCTCCTCTGTGCGTCCGTCCATAAAGGGGTCTAAAAACAATGAATGTGGCTGACAGCAACCTCACCAAACCGCTGTGCTGGTGAGAGGATGCAGGTGGGGACAGATTAATGGGTGAGGAACAAGCAGTTTCCCTCAGGAGGTGATGGTGCACCATCCTCCCCCTGCTCCCCCATCGCAGCCTCCACAGAGGGGCCCTCCCTCACCCCTGCCGGGAGAACAGGGCAGTGCAGCTCCTTGGGGGGCAGCATCTCGCCTTCTGCCACCATATCTGCAGGGACAGACACCAAGACTGCTGCCCCCAGGGCTGCAGGGTGGGTCACTGCCAGGTACTGGACCTGCTCTTAGCATTCAGCAGCAAGCCGTTGCAGGAAGGCCACTGGCCCTGTTGGCAAAGAGCTATCCTTGGCCACCTGTGCTTGGCCTCCACCCTTCTCACCTCATCCTTGAAGAGCTTGGCTTGGTCCTCACAACCCGTCAGAGTTTGAACAAAGCTAAAGACCTTGGAATAAACAGAGAAAAATATCAAGACAGAAGCAATGTTTCTGGCTGGAGACCACCAAGAGCCCACAACCTTGCTTCCACAGAGGCATTCTGCGTCCTGTAAGGTAACGTGTAGCTGTTGGGGCAAAGGCTGGAGCTGCAGCACCCTCCCATGCCTAGAGACCCTTGGAGCAGGGCACAGGAGCTGGCCTCCTCCAGCAATGTTACAGTAGCTTCATGTCCAACAAGCCACTTCCAGCCAGCGAGGCAATTCCCAGTGAGGGGCCCACGGGAGGGCAACGGGGAAGTCAGGCAGGGCTGGCTGCTGGGGCTGGGGCCAGAGTTCCAGCTACCCAGGCCTTAGGAGGGATCATCACAGATGCCCAAGAAAGTGAATGAAGGTGATGATGAAGAATTTGAAGTAAAGGTTTCTTTTTTAGAGAAACAGTGGAGCGAATTCTTATCTACAGAGTCCATGGTTTCATTTTTTTCACTTGGCAAAGATGAAAATTATTTCTTTGGAAACCTGTAACATGGTAAATGGAGATTCTGCTGTTTGCCTTAACCTGCCTGCCCCATGCTAGTGGCACATTCAAGCCAAGCAAGAACCTGGTAGTTCTGCATTTGCTTCCCACAAGCTGCCATCAGGGCTCATGCCTGGCAGTTGTCCACACAGTGCCCTACAAGTGTGTCCAGTCGACTGCCTTCTCGTTAGCCCAGAGAAGTGGCTACTGGAACACCTACATGCCTGGTGCATGTACCATGGTGCTGCATGCCCGGGAAGAGCTCTCCTAGCCCATGCCAGTGGGTTAGGAGCCAGCATGCAGTCTTCAAAACCATCTTACCTCATCAATGGTCCACTTGGCCACCGTAGTTGCTGTGATGCCAGCCACCCCTGGCAGGAGTTTGCAGTGCTGCTCCCAGCAGAGTGACAGAGAGCGGTCAGGGTGGGCAGACAGGGCAGACATGAAGAGCGACTGGTGCATATTGTCCGAAGAAATAGCTGGCAATAAAAAAGCAAGATGTAATACAAGAAGAATGAGAACATCCCATCCCCAGCCTTAGGGAGGGCCCAGGGCTGGCAGCAAATGGTCTCACGGGTTCAAGAATCAAGAGCTAGTGGTTGCCCTTGAATTCATAGGTTATCAGTGCATCCAAGTGTTCTATTTAGTGGGATTGGGAATCGCACGGGAAGAAGTTGAGACAAGCTTGGCTTTGCCTTGTTGTCACCACCTCCAGTCTTTCATTTTCCATCCTGAGCTAGATTTCAATGTCAAATTTCACACCAGAATGCTGTTCCATGACATTCAGTTCATGTCAGGTTTTTAACAAAGCTTTTCCCTTGTTCTCTGCTCCAAGGAGTGAAGGATGGCTCCCAAAAAGAGATCCTCATCATTCACCTCCAGCGCTGGGGTAGGCAGTGGGACCACCCATGGTAAAATGGATACTTGCTGGAATAAATGTCAGCCATGTCTTATGTTAGTCATCAGACCCAAACACCCAGCAACTGTCCTGCATCAGTTTCTGTGCTGCAGTGATAATTTGGCACTTCACAACCACACTGATGTTTTGGGGTACGGCAGCCCCAGGGTGAAGGTACAACATCCCTGCCTGAAGGGGACAAAGTGCCAGAGAAAATGCACTGCCACAGTGAGGGGATCCCCATTCCCTGCCCTAAAGCACTCAAGGATTGACAGCCAGAAACCATAAGACATGACAAAGGTCCCAGCAGAGCTCTGGTAGGAGGCAGGGATGTTCCTTGTCAGCTTTGGTAGTCGACCACAAGCTCCTCACAGGTGCTTACCTGCGTGAGGTCAGACCAGGTGAGCCAAGGGGGACCTGCCTCCAGCAGCCACCACCCCAGCTCCTCCAGCCTTGCCCATGGGATGATACCGCGGCAGAGGATGGCACTTACTCTGGAAGTCTTCCTGCTGGATCTTCCGGTACTTTGGAGGTCGCCCTCTAAATAGATAGGAAGACTAGTTTCCAACTGGGTTGGGGCTGGCCCAAAGGCCCTCCTCCACACTGCACAGAGCAATGGCTTGGCAGCAGGAGTAAGGATTACCTCTGGGACCCAAAGGGTTGAAAGCTAAAGATATAAAATGTGGGGAAAAAACCCAAGAGAGGTGCCCAACAGAGCTGGAAGGACAAATGCCAGGCCAAGGAGCCTCTCCAGCATGCCCATCCCTCCCAGGGACAGCAGTCACAGCGGAAGGTCCCTGTCCCTACCTCCCATGGTGCCGAGATTTCTTTCGCTGAGGAAAGCCGATCAGGTTCCTCTTGCGAGACGAGGCCTCGGTGTCAGACAGGTCCGCCTTGAGCCTGCCCTGGTTCTTCTCAGCCAGCGGGCACCCTGAGAGGCAGTAATGAGCCGTGAATCTCCCAGTCACGTGTCCTGACCCATCACAACCCGGCGTGGGGCACTTCCTAGAGAACAGAGGGGAGGCAAGCATTGGACTCACAGCAGCATGGTGGGCGAGCCAGCAGGGCCACCCTTCCACCCTTGAGCACAGGAAGCCATAGCCCTGGACACTGAAAGCAGAGTAAAGATGTGCTGAACAAATACCAGGGGTGAGGGTGCTGGGTTCACGGGTAGGGTACACCCAGCCTCTCCACATATAGAACAGGATCAGAGAATCATTGTGGTTGGAAGAGACCTTTAAGATCATCAAGTCCGACCATTAACTCAGCACTGTCAAGTTACCATTAACCCATTTCCCTCAGCACATCTACACATTTTTTAAATACCTCCAGGGATGGTAACTCCACCACTTCCTTGGTCAATCCAATGATTGACAACCCTTTCCACGAAGAATTTTTTCCCAATATCCATCCTAAACCTCCCCTGCTGCAACTTGAGGCCATTTCCTGTTGTCCCATTGCCTGTTCCTTGGGAGAAGAGACCGACCCCCCCGCGGCTACACCCTCCTTTGAGGGAGTTGGAGAGAGTGAGAAGGTCTCCCCTCAGCCTCCTTTTCTCCAGGCTGAACACCCCCAGCTCCCTCAGCTGCTCCTCACACGGCTTGTTCTCCAGACCTCTCACCAACTCCGTTGCCCTTCTCCAGACATGCTCCAGCACCTCAATGTCTTTTTTGTGGTGAGGGGCCCAAAACTGAACACAATATTTGAGGTGTGGCCTCACCAGGACAAAGATACAACCACATTTCTAGTCCTTGTGGCCACACTATTTCTACAAACACCCATCCCACCCCCTCCTCTGCCATCACAGTGACCCTGGGCAAGTCAGCACAGCAGCACTGATCAAGCAGGTCGCTGGGGTTCACAGAATCTCCATCTTCCCTTCTTTGCCCCCACAGACATCCAGACTAGCCTGAGTGAGGAGGAAGCAAGTGTCACGAATGTGGCCAGAAGAGAAACCCATGGGATCCAGGCCTGCCTCCCCCATCCTCACGGATGCTCTACCATACTTGATGCCAGCCTGCCGTGCTAGGGTTGGCACTACACTGTGTCTGGTTTCTCCTGGAAAAGGTCACACAAGTGACTGACTTAGCTGGGGGAGATGCACTGCTCCTTCTCAGGACTTCCCAGCTCACAGTCTCCCAGTGAAGGGCATCCACAAGAGGTGGGAGGGACATCATCCTCAAAGCTGGCATCAGTGAACAGCATCTTAGAGTCCTTGGCCCCTCTGTAGCCCATACGTTCCCACAGGGAGATGGGCATGTAGGGCAGCCCCAGGGACTCTTGGTGCTGCAGGACAAGTGCAGAGTAGGAGCTCAGAAGAGTTTCACCAGCCACAGGCTCCAGGCCACCTTGGGGCCTTGTCTGGGGAGAGCAAGGGCTGCCCCGAAGCCAGGGCAGAGCCAGGTGTGGGGTGGGTGCAGAGAAGAGCTGGTTGCTGGTGGGATGGTGGGGTGGAGGGAGGGGCAGCAGGGAAGCTATGCCCCTCTGAGCTGTGCTGGTAGCTCACCTGTGGTGAAAGCTGTACTTGGAGCTCTTGGTGTGAGGGATGCTCTTGCAGCCCAGAGTTGGGCAGCCCCCATGGGTGGAGGAGGCTGGTTCCTTAGGCCCTAGATCAGAAGGAAGAAACAGAAGAGAGACTGTCACAGGCTCTAGGGTCCCTGCCTGCACCAAACAGGAAGGACTTTTCCTTCCTCCCTGCCCATTCTCAGCCAGCACATGCCCTCCCATTCCTAAACATAGTGGCAGCAGGGACCTGGCATACTTTGGCCCTGGTATGAGGGACTGACCCAGTGCAGAACTTACTGAGAGGAGGCTGCAGTGGGTGTCCAGTTTTTGAGCACCAGCCTATGGGGTGGATGTCCGGATGATCCGCATCAATCCAGAAATCATAGACGTGGCTCCAGCCATCAAAATGGATCTGGGGAAAAAAGTAAAGAGGTCACCCTTCAAACCTCAGGGCACCTCCCTGAGGAGCTCTCCAAGCTGCCAGCAAGCAGCAGGGTAGAGCGGAACTGCAGCATGAAGCTCTGCTCCACTCCTGGGACCTGGCACTGGGACCTGCCATCCTCCACATGGTGAGCTTCCACAGACCTCCATACAGTTTTCCTCTGTGACTGGCAGTGAGTTGGGAAGGGCAGGAGCAAGCCAGCACAGCACTGGATACAGGCTCAGCACTGAGACTCCAGCACTCACCTTTATCCTGTGATCTTCCACGTCCTCCACACTGGCTACACGGATGAAGGAAGGAGTCCTCCTGTCCACTGCCTCCAGTTTCATGTTGACCAGGAAGCCATGGGGTGGGCGCTAAGGCCAGGAAGAACCCAGGTCAGTGGGGAGCAGGGCTGTGCTTCAGAATCCCACATCCCTCAGCAGCTTTCCCAACAGCGTGTGCTCCTCAAGCCCAGCTCCCAGCCCTGGCCTGTCCAGGTAAAAGCCATCCCAGCAAACCGGGGCAACAGTGGGGACAGGCCTCCCAGATCTGAGCTGTGTTTTAACACAACAGGAAAGCTGTGCCCAAGGAAAGAAGGTCTCTAAGAGACATATTTTGGGGATCTATATTGCTGTCACACCTGCCTAGACACAGCTGCTGTTGTTACAGTTGGAGACAACCACTATCAAGTAAGCTTAAACAAGTTCCCATCACCCAGCTCCTGTGTAGCTAAGGGGATGGTCACACTTCTCATTTTTTCCCAGTTTTGAACTTCCCGCCCAGGACAGGCCTGACTTCTGAATGCCAGGCCGTGGTGGGAACATACTGAATGTCCCTGACAATGGAGAAAACCCAAATTCCTGCCCAGGTAGAGCAGATGACATGGCACTTACCACTTTAAAGGCCCAAGCTGGGACAGCAGATGCTCCGGTTTCCTTTAAGTACTTTTCCCAGGTGAAGTTGTCGGGGTCTGGATAATCTAGACCAGGGAAGAGAAGGTGAGACACACCTGCAGGAAGATGGCAAGCAGCCTAGAAAGTCCTACTGCCTTGAAGGACCAACAAGTCTGTGCCAGGCACGTGGGAACTTAAGACATCAAGGAATGCTACTATTTTCTGTTGGACCATGAAATCCAGGGTACGAGGAAGCAGAAACATCTGTGTCTGCACAGTGTGGGTCCCCCTCATATGTCCACTTTTTCCAACACAACCACCACACTGCACCTGAACACGTGTATAGGAGCCTCAGAGGAATGTGCCACCTCCCTGGCTCTAGCCTTGCTGAAGGAAACCCCCTGGGCCTGCACACCAGTAAGGGCTAAGGGGTTTTTCCCCCCAGAATGCTCATGGCACCCTGGGAAGCCTGTCCCCAAGGGGATGTGCCAGTAAAGACCATGCTCCTGGGCCACTGACTCACCTTGAGGAGGTGTGAGGGGTTTGCCGTGCTCCTGACACCATCCAACTGGGTGGATGTATGGACTGCTGGGGTCACACCTGGAAAACACACGCAAACTCTTACACAGGGCTCAGCTTATAACCACCAGACAGCACAAGCAAAAGCCTCTGCAGAAGCCGAGGTCTTCTACAGCACCCCTGTTCCTGAGTGACCCAGGGAACCACAGGCCCTGAGCAGGATTCCAGCTCAGAGGGGCAAGACACAAAGATGTCCTGGCTGCAAGCTCTGCCACAGAGCTGCCCAGGGAACAGCAACTCTTTGATGCCAGCACAGATACAGAGCTTGGAGCGGTGAGACCTGAGCAATCAGAGGGTCTTGTGTCTTGGTGATGGCTTCCAGAAGGTCACAGCACACTCAGGTGCTGCTGCTTCACAGCTCTGCCCTGTGATGAGATGGAGCAGGCAGCCACCCAGCACCAGCGAGTGAGGAGCAGCTGGGGACAGGAGCCGCTGCAGCCCCACAGCTCTCTCAGGGATAGAAGTAAGAGGTCAGAGGGCTCCAGCCACAAAGAAAACAGTTGCTATCAGGACCCTAGTTATGCTAACTGGCCATTTTAATTGGCCTTAACTAGTCTCAACCAGGACACTTCCCCACCCCAGCCACAATCCCCTCTAAAGACCCAGGAGCTCCTTTAAGATCAGGTTTTCAGTCTCTGCAATCAGAGGTGGTCCCATCTCCCAGGCGGGTTTCAGGGGGAGCCCACAACATGGGATCACAACTGTCTTTGCCCCATGTTAACTACAGATCCAAGGCAGTGTCCCAGGAGGTGACACGGAACAGGTAAAGGTCTGTCCCCAAGACATGGGGGTTACCCTCTGCCTCATGGGACAACTAGTGACCTCTCTGCAGCAGTGTGCTGGGATCATCCCATGCTTTCCCAAGCACCCATCACTCTTGCTAAAGTGGTGGCAGGGTGTCACCCCAGCACTGGCTCCCCAGGAGCCTCTGTGCACTTACCAGTAGTCATAAGTATCATCCCAGTTGTCAAAGTGCACCAAAAAGCGATTGTCCACTACGTCAGTCACTGTGGCAACACAGATCAGGGAAGGATTCATGCGGTCCACAGCTTCAAGCTTCATGCCCACCTCGAAGCCTGGGGAAGCCTCATGCTGGGACGAGAGATGGGCAGGTTTCTGTCAGAGCTGCAGGAGGTGCCCTCCTCACCACTTCCCTTGCTTCAAGGAGGCACCTGCCCAAACCCTCCCAAAACGAGGTCCTCCCTGGCCTCCAGACAGGCCCAGGACCACTTAGGATCCCAGAAGGGCAGGTCCCCACATTGCATGCAAGAAAAGAGGCAAAAGGTTTAAGAAACCCCACTTGGGCACACAAAGAAAGAGGAAAAGAAATCTTCAGACCCTCAGGATCTTCTATAAGCAGTAACCTCCAAGAAAAAAAACAGCCTCCAACCTACAGCAAATTCAGATTTTAACATAAAACACTTCTTTGTAGTCATACTCCTCCAGTGTTTGCAGTGCCCAGTGCCTGAGGCCTGGGCACTGCCTTTATTTCTTGGACCCACAATCTGTGCAAAACTAACGTGATTGTTGCAGCAACGAACAGGAGATTTTAGACACAATAAATAACTTGGAGAGGCTGATTTATCAGTAGGTTGAGCTTCCTCTGCAGTTGACAATGAAACCATCAGCATTTTGAACTGCGCTCTATTCCCGCTTTATGTACCCAGCTGCCGTATGAAAACCAAAGGCAGAGGCAGAAACAATGAAGACACAAAACAGAGACAAGAGAGTTATACCTAAAAAACATTATCTGGGAGGTTTTAGTAAAATAATTGTTGAGAACAGTGGTTACTTCTCCTCATCAGTACTTTTGCAATAGATTTAACTTGTGTTCCCCAGGGCTCAGTATTGGGACTGGTTCTCTTTAATATCTTTATCAATGATCTGGACAAGGAGACTGAGCTCACCCTCAGTAAATTTGCAGATGACACCAAGTTGGGTGGGAGAATTGATCTGCTTGAGGGCAGGAAGGGTCTACAGAGGGACCTGTGCAGGCTGGCTGGCTGGGCTGAGGTCAGTGGGATGAACTTGAACAAAGCCAGGTGCTGGGTCCTGCACTTGGGTCACACCAACTCCATGCAGTCCTGCAGGCTGGGGCAAAGTGGCTGGAGCTGCCTGATGGAAAAGGACCTGGGGATGTTGGTCGACTGTCAGCTCAACACGAGCCAGCAGTGTGCCCAGGTGGCCACGAAGGCCACCAGCCTCCTGGCCTGTGTCAGGAACAGTGTGACCAGCAGGACTGGGGCAGTGACTGTCACCCTGTACTGGGCATTGGTGAGGCCCCACCTTGAGTGCTGTGTCCAGTTTTGGGCCCCTCATGACAAGAAAGACATTGAGGTGCTGGAGCAGCTGAGGGATCTGGGTGTGTTCAGCCTGGAGAAGAGGAGACTGAGGGGAGACCTTCTCACTCTCTCCAACTCCCTCAAAGGAGGGTGTAGCCAGGGGGGGTCAGTCTCTTCTCCCAAGGAACAGGCAATGGGACAAGAGGAAACAGCTTCAAGTTGTGTCAGGGGAGGTTCAGATTGGATATTAGGAAAAAATTCTTCACAGAAATAGTTGTCAAAAATTGGAACAGGCTGCCATGGAAGTGGTGGATTCGCCATCCCTGCAGGTATTTAAAAGCCAGGCAGACGTGGTGCTGAGGGACATGGGTTAGTGACAACTTGGCAGGGTTAACTTGGCAGGTTGGACTTGATGATCTTAAGGGTCTCTTCCAATCAAAATGATTCTGTGATTCTATGATTGTACAAACCTGCAGGCTCTGGCAGGAAGGAGAAGCTGCTACTCACAGTGTTTCGGACCATGAAGAGATGCTTAGGAGCAGCCTGAGCCTTTGTTATCTTCAGGTAGTTTGCCCAGCTGAATTCTTCTTCCTTATAACCTACAACCCCTCAGGAAGAGAAATGAGAGCAGCAAATTCACAGAGAGCAGACAGGAGGCCATGAGGTCGAGCCCAGCCATCCCTGACCAGCCCTCACCCTGCCAGGCATGTCCTGCGTGGGCGGATGGGGTCTACAGCAGCCCTGGGAAACCCAAAGCCCATGGCTCGGGTCCAATGACTGATTTGAAGGGGTGGATTGGGTCTTCTGAGGTCTCCTCAGCTCCTTCAGGGAAAGCATCAGTCTCACCTACCCTGGGGCATAGCTGCTGGCTCCAGCCTGGCATGGGGATATATAGTGTGCCACGGCTTTGCCCCACAACGGGAGCAAGCAGAGATCTTTAGTGTGATGGATAACAGAAAGGCTGTCCTGCAGAACCTTTTCCAGGACAGCAGCAGCCCCTCCTGAGCCCCACAGAGCCACCCTGTCCTCATCTCCAGCTCTACATTCGGTGCCCACTACTTGTCCCCCTCCTTCAACTGGACGCACCAATTGAGACTTACCTTTTGGTGGCTGGAGTTTGTGCCCCGTCTCCTCGAACCAGCCAGCGGGGTGGATGTCAGGGGAGTCAGCATTCAGCCAGAAATCATGGCACTCAGAGTAGCCATCAAAGTGGAGGCGCATCCGGTAACCGCACACCTACCAGCAGGGAGAGCAAGAAAAGGAAAGGACCATGGAAACCTCCTGCTGTCCATGGCTGAGCATTGTGGGCACCTCCCCTCCCAAACGCAATCTTGGCAGACCACTTAGGGAAGCCAAGGGTCAATCATAGGTCAGTGCCCAAAATGGAAGGCACACACCAGTCCCAAAAGATGTCCAGTGAAACAACGTAAGTGCAAGGCCACCACAAGCCAGCCCTGAGAAGGGAGGTTCAGGCTGCTGCCTAAGATGGGGCACCTCGCTGGGTCCAGCAAGTGCAAGGATTCCTTTTTCTGTACCCGGGGGGAGATGGCATGAGGCATGGGGCATAGTTGGCATGGGGATTTTGGCTAAATGCCATGCTGCTTTGGTGAAATCTCTCCAGCAGCAAGAACAGCAGCCACCACTGCACAGCTGATCTCCCTGGCTGCCTGGGGAGCACTGTGAGACAAGGCTGGTTCAGCTGCCATGGGGCTGAGGGGAGAGCCCCACAGAGAGAGGACCTCCACGGACACAAGGAAGAGCAATGGGATGCTTCCACACCCTCCATCTCAAGGGCTCAGACCTGTCTAAAGGACATCAGCTCAAATATAAGAAGCTGTTGCCAACACCACAGTCTCCCCCATGGCTCTGCTGCGTCAGGGTGAGAGACCAATGAAGCTGGGGCACGACGGCTGCTCCACAGCAGTCTCCTGCCCCTATGAACTGGAATGAAACTCCCCATTTGCTTGACTGAGATCATCTCATGCAGTGACACACAGGCGAGGGCCCAAAGCCCGTCTCCTCCACAGGCCAGCTGGCAGCACCTCCCCTCCCACAGAGCCTCCCGCTGCAGAGGAGCAAGGAGGAACCAAGGAAGATGGGAACTGGAGGTGCCGTACCTCAGCCACAGTCAGGATGAAGTACATAGACGGGTGCTGCGGATCGATCCCCTCCAGCTTCATCCCCACTTTAAAGCCATTCTTGTGCTGGGAAGCTACTTGATACTGGAAACAAAAATTAAACTACAATGTAAAAAAAAACCACAGGTAGTTGGATCCAGAACCATCCCAAAGAGCAACCATCAGGCAATGGGAGCTGCTGGGACCAGGAGATTGTGGGTCACAGGTTATGTTGTCCAAATTTTAATTCTTTTCCCATAGAAAAACACATTCTTCCACTTCCTCGTGGGTTTGTGTCTCTTGCTACTGGAAGGGCAGGGAGTCCCAGGGCTAACAGCTACAGCCAAGGAGAGTGGGGCATGGGCCAGGCTCCTCTGGAACTCTGGCAACCAGAGGTCTGGGAGCAGGGGAGCAGTGCAGCGAGGTGGCCCCAGGAGAGCCCATACCTGCCTTGAGGAAGGGCTGGAAAGGCTTCAGCACCATACCAGAGCCACAGGGGTGTCCGAGGCAAAAGTGGGGTGCTTGGGATGGGGGACAGCACCCCACTGGGGAGTGGGACTCAGGGGCAAATCAAAACTGGAGGCTGAATGATCTTCTCCAGGTGAAGATGGGAGCTTGCTTATCGCTCAGAGCCCCGCAAAATAGGGAAGCAAGGAAAAGAGGAGGAAGGAGGAGGGGTGGGAAAAAAAAGGGAAAGAAAAGAGAAGAAGAAAGAGGGAAAAAGACAGGAAAATCCCAACTCACATCCTGGAAGAGATCTAAAGGGGCAGCGACAGCTTTCTGCTCCTCCAAGTAGGACGCCCAAGACCAGCCTTCTTTCTTCTCCTCACTGGCACCTGAGCGCAGCACAAACGCACACACAAGAGGCGCTGCTGAGGGTCTGCTCCATCCTCCATCCCTGCCTGTCCCGGGGCGTACGGAGGGCAGGCAAGTGTGGGGGTCCCACTGGGGCCACATCCTGCTCTCACACACAGTCCTGCATCCCTGCAAAGCTCAGCACCACCCTACCGCAGCCCCTTCTCCAGAAAACCTGGCTGGCTGTCCCAGGAGATACAGAGCCAAGAGGGCACCTCTCACACAGGTCCCCGTGACCCAGATGTCCTCTATTGCTGTACAACGCCCTAGTGAGGCACCCAAGGAGCCTGAGGGACAAGCCATCCTGTGCAAAGCATCAGGACACCTCTTGCAACCTCCAGCCAGTACATCTGAAAAGGCCATAGCACTGATGGGACAGCCAGAAAGATCCATCCAGGCATCTGGGAATCACTGCCAGCTGCAAGGGGCTC
>BJBW01003213.1:65226-76404 GCA_004320125.1 Scolopax mira | reverse complement strand
CCTCCATGTGCCCAAGCATGGCATCTAGAAGGATCCATTCCATGATCTTCGCAGGCATGGAGGTGAGGCTGACAGGTCGGTAGTTCCCAGGTAGTTCCAGTGCTGCCACATTTGTGACCAGAAATAGCTGTGTTCAACTGACATCATGGTACGGACCTTTAAGGTCCTCCAGGTGGAACAACAGAAAAGCGTTGTTAAGTGTCAGGAGAACTGACAGAACTGAATTACTCAGCTGGACATTGGACTCCAAGTGAAAGCTCCAACACAAATTGGGTAGCCAACCTGCCTTGGTGCTTCCTAATACCACCTAGGAACCTATCTGCCTTCTTAGGCACTTAGATCTGATATTTATCCTTGATTCCTCACTTGGATCAAGTATTTCAAGGACAACTCCTCATTTTGTGTGAGCAGTTGGCTTTTTATTATTTAAACAGAACTTAGGAGTGGAAGTGCCTAGAAAGGAAGAAAAATAAGATCCAGTGGCGAAGCTGGGTGACCCTCAATCTCATCTCTGTACAGCAGGCTATGGCATGAACACAATAGCAAATAACTGCACGGGAAATAACCAGCAGTCATTACCATGTGTCAAACACTCTCCAAAGCCTTGTGGAGGTGCCTGTCAATGCTGGTTCTCCTGTACCTTATGAGTTTAGGGTGAATAAAATGAATTTGGATTATAGATTGGGGTGCTATTCCTTAAACTGGAAGAACTAAATAACTGAGATTTAGGACTTAATCTCCGGACAATCTCTCCCTCCTGGAAAAGGCCCTACTGCATCAAAGGGTATGTCCCCCCACCGCACCAGAGCTGGGGAGCCCAGTTCAGAGGGTCAGGAGCCCTCCCAGGAGCTTGAGGGAGGCAGAGGAGCCCACCCAGCCCATGGCCCTGTTCCTCTCATCTGCCCCTTGGCAGCAGTGTCCCTGCTTCCCCTGGCCCCTCTGGCCAGAGCAACCTCCTTCTTGGCGGAAACCCTTCCCGAACACCTTGCCCCAGGTCCTCCCTTTCGAGCACATGGGGAGGACAAATCCTGCAAACAACTCCTCCAGCACATGTACTGCTCCATCCCACAGGGCAGCAAAGTCTCCGAGGTCCTGGACACCACAAAACCTTATGCCTAGAGACATCTCAAGCCATATTTCTCTCCTTTTAAGATCCACAGTGGGAGACAGGCCCAAAGCTATTCCAAGGCCACACACGAGCACCAAGAACACTGTTGGTGTGAACTTGTAAGCACACCATTGCCACAGCTGATACCCAGCAACTCCCAGGGACCTCCCAACTCTTGTAAAGGGCTTCCATGGTGTTTGACAATAATTTACCACCAACAGTGCTCACATCAATCAGAGCACACATTGTTCAATTTTTAATTCAGGATTTCAGAGATAACTCCCAAGACCCAAAGTGCTGCTCTGGACCACCACAATGCTCTGGAGCCTTGCTGGTGGAACAGAAATGGACATGACACGACATCCGGGCTGCAGAGCTCCATGCCAACCCAGAGGAGTGAGAATTGGGGTTGGAGACATTGTTTGCAGTTCATAGTTTTCAAAACCCTGGTAGAAAAACCCCTGGAAGCACAACCTGCTGTGAAATATTTCCAGTCAGGAGCAGTGCTGAGGAAAAGGGGAGAAGAGAACAAGCATCTCTGAAAAGAAGCACAACCACAGCTACAATCTGCCCTGTCACAGCAGGAAAAAGGCACTGGCACATGTCCCTTGGCACAACGTTGCAACCTGACCTGGGGCTGGTCAGCCTGGGGCAGAGCAGGCTCCAGAGATCCCATCAATACCCACAGAGAGCATGTCGAGAGGAAGGAGCCAGGTTCTTCCTGGTGGTGACCAGAGACAGGACCAGAGGCCATGGGCACACACCAACACACAGGAGGGTCCCTCTGAACATCAGGAAACAGTTTTCCACTGTCAGGGTGACTGAGCACTGGCACAGGCTGTCCAGGGAGGTGGTGGAGTCTCCATCCATGGAGATGCTCAAAAGCTGCCTGGACATGGTGCTAGGCAGCTGGCTCTGGGCAGCCCTGATGGAGCAGGGGGTTGGACCAGATGTTCACCAGAGGTGCCTGCAATCCTCAACCATCCCGTGATTCTGTGAATTATTTTTTCAGGAATCTCCTCAACCATAACAGAGAACTTCCTCATCCTTAACAACAGCTGAGGTATGGATTATTAATTACCTCCAGTGGCAAAACAGAGCCTTTAAGAAAAAGCACCAGCTGAGATCACTAAAACTGCAAATCGTACCCCAGAGCACCGCAGAGACATGGTGGGCTGGGAGCTGCTCCTTTGGATCCTCCCCTGGCTTCTGGCACTGCCCAGGGCAGGCTGATGGCATGGCAGAAAGTGTTTGCTCCATATACACACAGGAACACACTCAGGAACACCCTTTGCAGAGGCAGGTTAGGAGAAAGGCACACACACACCCACCTCTGCCTGTCCACACCTGAGTGTTGCTTTAGACCCAGAAGGCAATGCCTCTTCTGGAATAAACCAGAGTCCACAAAGTCCTCCTAGGTTCTGCTGCAGCCTGGGGTGAGGTTTGTAATGGACCATGGTATTTATCAACATCTCAAAACAGGATAAAACATCCCTCCACGCAGTAAGAGGCCGTTTGTATTGCACATTTCAAAACAAGAAATAGATTCTGTGAAGATACAGATCAGAGGGAGAAGGGCAAGAGAGCAGCAAGCTGCCTTCAGCTCTAGGTTCAGGTACAGCTACCAAAGCAGAGACACTTGGGCTGCGTGTCACCTGCCCTCCCCAGGAGTGTTACCACCTCCGGGACTAGCTCTTGGGCCTGGGGATCTGCTCAAACCCACAGGTGGGAAGAATGAGCAGTTACCAGTGACCCATGTGCCACCCCAAATGGCTCAAGGTGATGCCACCCAAGCTGAACACTGAGGCCCAGAAGGCAGCCTGAAGCCTGGGCAGCTTCGACATGATGCAGACCCCCAGCCACCAGAGAGAGGTACAAAGGGGACACCTGCATCCCCCCTTTCTGCTGCTGCCATAAGCCACTGTCTCCTGAGAGTGCCAGCCCTGCTGCAGCACCCAGCCCCACCAGAGACAGGGCATAAACCAGGGTATTTTTCCACAGGTACAAATTACACGTATAAGCAGGTGGAAATGTCCAAAGAGGATTGATACACCACCGTGAAATATTTCAAAATGCCCAGACTTGGTATTTTCTTTTATAACTAATAAATCAATCAAATCAATCCAGAACATGCCCTAGACTATGCAGAGCATCCTCTCCTTAGCCTGGGCTGTGTGTTCTGTGCCCTGCTAGGCTGGACTAACGCCGTCTGCGCTGCAGGAGCCTAGAAGGGATGGCAGTGGTGTCATCTTCAGGTTCCAGGACACCATGTGCTCACGCGGTGTTTGAGAAACACCAGAACAACCACGGTCAAGTGGCCACCGTGGAAGGGCCTTCCAACCTCTGGGTGTCCCAGAGAAGATCCCTTGGGAAAACCGGGGGAGAAGAGTCCCATTCCCTGTCTCAGCTGGACACTGTTGGGTCACACCTGGGCAGTGCTTCGTGCCACACACACACATAGCTGGGACCAGTCAGCCCAGCCACACCAGTACAGAACTTACCAAAGAATCATGGAATGGTTTGGGTTGGAAGGGACCTTAGAGATCATCCAGTGCCACCCCCTGCCCTGGGCAGGGACACCTCCCACCACACCAGGTTGCTCCAAGCCCCCTCCAACCTGGCCTTGAACCCCTCCAGGGGTGGACTCATCCTGTCCGCAGGAGATACACACGTGCACCTCCATTGTTTTGTTTGTTTCTTTTTATTTTTTGGGGGGTACCATACCCCCACCTTTGGGCGCAGTGCCTTGCCTTGAGGAAAAAAAGAAAAAAAAAAAAAAAAAAAAAATTTGCCGCCCATGGACGTTACAGCCCTAACCCGGCCCGCGGCGGCCCCGCCGTCCCCCCGCGGGGCGCAGGGCGGGAACCCCTTTCGGCCCGCTCCGCTGCCGGCCGCTCCCCGCCGGGCCCGGGCCGCCCCTCCCGCCCCGGGGTGGCGGCGACGGCGGAGCGTCCCTCCCCCGCCGGGCCCGGGGCCGCCGCGGCTGCAGGGGGCGGCGCGGAGCGGCCACCCCACCCCAATAGGCCGCGGCCCCGGGCCCGGGCCTCGCCTCAAAGGCGGGGGAGGCGGCCCCCCGGGGTCCGGGCAGTGCTCGGCCGCGCTCCTTACCTGGGCGGCGGGGCCGGCGGCGGCCCGGCCAGGGCGCTGTCTCCCAGGCGCTGCGGGGGCGGCGCGGCCTGCGCGGAGCCCCGCGGTACGGCTGGGCCGCGGCGGCGCCCGCACGGCCCGGCCCGGCCCGGCCCGGGGCTGGCGGGGGAGGGAGCGGGGCCGCGCCAGGCGGGGCGCGGGTGTGTGCGGGGAAAGAGAATGGAGGGGGGGGTCCGGAGGGGGGGATGGGGGGGGGCCGTGCGGTAATTGGGCAGGGTGAAAATGCAATGCACTTAATGAGCGCCGTCGCCATGGCAACGCGCGGGTGCCTCCACGCCGCAGTGGCGGTGGTTTAATCCCGCCGCAGGATTTCGGGGAGCGGGATGGCGAGGATAAAAGGGGTGTGGGGGGGTGTCACCATGGCAACGCCGCGGGCACCCCCTCTCCTCTTTTCATTCCCCTCACCCCCAGGATGGGTCGGGTCCCCGGGGCCGCCCCCCGGCTCCTCCCGCCCGTCCCAGGTTTGTCCCCGCTGCCCTGAGGAGCCCCTGGTGGCGCCCCTCACCCCGGGACAGGCTGGGCTGTGGGGTGCCAGCCTCCCCCCAACCCGGACTGGCTAAAACACCCTTTTCCACTGTTTTTTTGGTTTTTTTTTCTCACTGGGGTTAGATGGGACGGAGGGATTTGAAAGCCAGGAGCTGCTTTTTACCTAAAATCAGAGGTACTAAACGTAATCCCCCTTGGAGAGCCGTCAGACCGATGACAACGTGTCGTCCTCTGCCCAGCAGCCCCAGACGGCTCCCCAAAGCCTTCTTCGACTGGGACGAGCATGGGCTGCCTCCTCCTCGGCACTCCCACCATGTCTTCAAAGAACAACCAGAGAAGGTTGACGTGACTCCCTGGGATCGCCAGGAAGCACAAGGATGGCTCAAACTCATTCTGTGGAGGAAACTCAGGAGTCAAATGCGGAGTGTTCCCCAAGACCTATGGTCAAAACGTGGGGCATCTTACCTGCCCCCTCAGTAGTATTTTGTGGCCACGCAAGGACCTTTTAGACGGCAAAGGGTCTTTTAGACGCACGATATCTGTCTCACTTACCCCCAGAGGGTGGGAGTGGAAGGAGCCCAGGCTGGAAGCACAAGGACCAAAAAACTGTGAATGGTACTGGGTGCATGTGGGGTGGCCAGGGAGAGGCGAGGGGCTGCTCACCCTGTGGCCAGTTCCTACTGGCCCCAGCCCGGGGCTGCCCTTGCTTTGGCGGGGTGCAGGAACAAGCCCTGTGTTTCTAGCAAAACTACCTCCCAGTTTCTTACCACCTTGAGTTTTGTACTCTGATGTTTTTTAATGCACCAAAAATGTTGAAGTCAAAGACTCTGCTGAAGTCATTAGATCCTGGAAAGGATTGGATCTGCTCTGTCCCAGAGCAGACATGTCTCCTGTGTGCAAAATGTCCTCTCTAGGTAGTATCAAGACCAGTGATAGAGATTTTTAAAAAAAATAATAATCAAAGGGAGCCAGAAATACAGCATGTTGTCATTTTTTAATTGATCTAGGATCCCAAACTTCCCAGTTTTTGACTTTCCCTCCCCATAGGGAATGAGCCTCCTTCACTTTCAAATGACAGCTTAAGGAAACTGAAAAGAAATTCTTGGCTGTGAGGGTGGTGAGAGCCTGGCCCAGTTGCCCAGAAAAGCTGTGGCTGCCCCATCCCTGGAGGGGTTCAAGGCCAGGTTGGAGGGGGCTTGGAGCAACCTGGTCTGGTGGGAGGTGTCCCTGCCCAGGGTGGGCATTTTGGAACTTGATTATCTTTAAGGTCCCTTCCAACTCGAACCGTTCTATGATTCTATGAAATCAGGAAGTAACTAACAGGTATTTGCTGCTGCTGCCATTTTCTTCCCTCTCTTCAAATGTACCCTCGGTGGCACAGCACAGCATAGGAAAAGGTCTTCCCGTAGAAACCCTTATAGGCTGCAGGGGGAGGTTGAGATAGATTTGAATCAGGAGCGGAGCGAAACTTTCAGGCACCTGAAAAGCAACACAGGATTCACCTTCTCCCATTGGTTCCCAGTTCCTGGTTATGCTTGCCATAAAAAAAATCATGAATTAGAATGAGGAATTCCTGGGAAATGGCAACTTCAGGCAAAAAAAGGAGGAAGCATCTGTGGCTCCCCTGCAGCTCTCTGTTTGATGTAAGAGCAGACTGTTTCTCCCTCCTGTGCCTCAACTTCCATTTCCACAACCTCTGTTGTTAAGTATCTTAATTTATAGGTACAAATTTGGGTGTGAGAGGCTGGAGAGCAGCCTCATGGAGAGAGCTCTGGGGTTTGTGCTGGTGGAGGTCGAGCAGGAGCCAGCAGTGAGCCCGGGCAGCCCAAAGAGCCAGTTGTGCCTTGGGGACACCAAGCACCAAGAGATGTGGCACCAGCTCCCAGTGCAGCTCTAGGCACCTCCACGGGGGGAGGAGATCAAATATTGGAGTGTGACCAGGGGAAGGCAACCAGGATGGTGAGGGGTCTTGAGAACATGGCTCAGGTCACTGGGCTCCTTCAGCCTGGAGAAGAGAAGGCCGAGGGGTGTCCTCATGGCACCTGCCCCTTCCTCATGGGGGGCAGTGGAGGGGAGGCGCCGATCTCCTCTCTCTGGTGACCAGTGATGGGACACGAGGGAACGGAATGAGGCCATCTCAGGGAAAGCTCTTCTCTGAAGAGAAGGTTCTTCTCTGAGAGTGCGGTTGGTCTCTGGAACAGGCTCCCCAGGGATTGGCACCAAGTCTGTCACAGTTCAGGGAGCGTCTGGATGACACTCTTAGTCAGTTTAGTTTTAGCTTTGGTCAGGTTTAGTTTGAGGCAGTTCTGCAAGGAGCGGGGAGTTGGGCTCAATGATCCTTATGGGTCTCTTCCAACTGGAGACATTCTATGAACTTCTGCTTATTTCAACTTAGCTCTTAGTAATTTAATTTATTCTGACATGGTTTATTAGACTCCGCTGTGCCATGACTATCACTAGACCAAACCAGTGTGGACTGGAGCAGGGCTGTGCTCCACAAGAGATGCTCGGTGAGGCCTTGGGCCAGGGGTTCTCCTGGCACGTTCTGCTCTTCATATGATGGCAGCATCTACAGGTGGTTGCTTCTACCATTCCTGTCTTCACCCATGTTCAATTGACCCAAGAGAGACCTTGCAAAACATGAAGCAAAAGGACTAAGCTTGAGGTACAAACTGACATCTGTAGCTTTTATTCCCACTGGGCAAATCACTGCAATTCTGTGCCTCAGTTTCCCATTTTCTAGGGACTTTTCTGCGGGGGGAGCTATCAAACGATTCTGCTCTGG
This sequence comes from Scolopax mira, assembly GCA_004320125.1. Classification (NCBI taxonomy): domain Eukaryota; kingdom Metazoa; phylum Chordata; class Aves; order Charadriiformes; family Scolopacidae; genus Scolopax; species Scolopax mira. Next base: position 68,878 of record BJBW01003213.1, on the reverse strand, counting down.
ATGGTCAAACGCACACAGGTGACACCAAAATTACAGCAAACGGTGGATTACACTTTCTGCTCACAGAGCAGCGATTTTGTGTTGTCAGCAGATACACCCAGAGGAGGCGCATGGAGAGGCTGTTTCCAAATGTTTTCTCCCATCTCCCCAATTACTGTTGGTGCTCGCTCCAGGCTGGGTGCTGTGTCCGTGCCAGAGAGGTGAACAGAACAGGAGATGCCACCCCAGGGCAGTTGTTACACACTTGTACCGGGGGATATCAGTGTCACTGTCGCGCCTCTGGTTGGTGCCGAGGGAGGACGCTGATGCTGAGCAGGACCAGGGACACAAAAGCTGACCAGGGAAAAGCTTTTCTGCCTTCACCCATTTCCATGAGAAATGTTGCTCTTTGGGTGGGAGCAACTGCACATGGGGATTACACTGAGCAGATGAGACAGGATCTGTTTTACCCCAACTGACTCATTGGCATTGACTTTTCTTACACCCATTCACAGGATAATCCCGTTCCCGGAGCTGCACACACTGGTAAGACGTTTGCCTGAGTAATTCCTCCCACAGCTCCATCCACAGGGAGCACAGGCTGTGTCTCCCAGTCTCCCCCAGTCCCGCCAGCACCCGCAGAGCTTTCCCTCCTCTATTTGCAGTATTTTGGACCAAAATCACCGTACTCAAGTTCTTCCCCAAAGGCAAAACACTGAAGCAAAACAAGCTTTGAAAATGAGCAAAAATACTGATTTTTTAAAAATGGGTGCTTGTTTTAAATTGAATTAGACTCCCCTGCAGAAGTCGCTTTCTGTGAACAAAAGGAGGAGGACACATTATTGTCAGAAGTAGGTAAAAGGGTAGAGCCACTTCAGAGCAGTTTACTTCCATTCCTTATTGGATTAGGAAACAACCGAAACTCCCCCTCTGACATCTTCAGCAAAAATAACCATGCATGAAGAAGCTGTGAGAGGGAAGAGCTATCTGATTCTTTCCCTCTAACCACAAAACAAAACCTGGGGGAAAAGGGCTGATGCCAACGTTAACAGATCCCAAGAACAGTTAAAACTCTTGAACCATGAATAGCTGCCAGTGCACAAAGCCATATTTGTGTTACTTTTGCTTCTCCCCTCCCCTATTCACATTAAAGAGACATTACAAAGCGTACCATCTGCCAGTTGTGTCACAGGAATGGTGACACCTTCTCATCAACAACATTCAAACTCTTTCAAACGAACAGCTTTCACAGAATCATTAAATCACATGGGATTGGAAGGGACCTCTGGAGATCATCCAGTCCAACCCCCTGCCAGAGCAGGGTCACCCAGAGCAGGTCCTACAGGAACGTGTCCAGGTGGGGTTTGAATGTCTCCAGAGNNCCACCTCCCTGGGCAGCCTCTGCCAGGGCTCTGCCATCCTCACAGTGAAGAACTTCCTCCTCATGTTTAGGTGGAACTCCCTCTGTTCAAGTTTGTTCCCTCTTGTCCTGTCCCTGGGCACCACTGACAAAAGACTGGCCCCATCCTCCTGACACCCACCCTTTAGGTATTTATAGGCCTATAGATCCCCCCTCAGTCTTCTCCAGACTAAAAAGACCCAAGTCCCTCAGCCTTTCCTCATGAGAGAGATGGTCTAGTCCCCTGATCATCTTTGTAGCCCTCTGCTGTACCCTCTCCAGCAGTTCCCTATCCCTCTTGAACTGGGGAGCCCAGAACTGGATGCAGTATTCCAGTTGTGGCCTCACCAGTGCAGGGTAGAGGGGAAGAATGACTTCCCTCGACTTCCCATCATGTTCTTCATCCTCCAGTTTCAACAACCCAGCTGGATTTTTCTCCGCGAGCGTCTTCTGAAGCGTGGGGCACAAACGGCACTGGAGCGACTACCTCACCCCATCTGGAAAGAGGGAACCGCATCTCCGAGGCGCCCCCACCGGAGATACTCGACGTTCAGGCGGCCCAGGCGACCTCAAGGCCCCGCGCTCGGCCCGCTACCTCACCCCTCCGATAAACACAGAGTGCCTCTGGTCCCCGTCCCGCAGCCCTCAGGGGCCCGCTTCGTCCTCACCGGCATCTCACCGGCAGCCCTCAGGGCCGCCCCACCACCTCTTCCTTTAGCCTCAGACCGCCGATGGCGTCACCGGGGCCTCCCCGAGAGCCTGGGGAAGGGGCTGTCCCGCGGGCCCCACCGAAGGAAAGCAGCGGGCCCCAGCCCTATTTCTTTTCCTTTCCCGGGCCCGCTCCCCTCAGGGCCCCTCACCTCCCCTTACCTGCCGACCCGCGCCGCACGCAGCTAACGACCCCAACGGCTGCTCCCGCGCGCGCGCACCGACAGGAGGAAAGGGGAGGAGCCGGGGAGCTCCACCCCAAAGGACACGCCCCTTCAGGGCGGGGCCGGGATGTGCGGGGCTATGTCCGGCGCGCATGCGCCCGACCTGTTCCCATAGTAACCCGCCAGCCAAGGGTACGTAGGGGAGGGACCACCCGTGTGCTGGTAGGTCACGCACATCCCTCTTCTTCACCAAGATGGCGGCCGGCCCCTCGGCCTCGTACCCAGCATAGGTTTCGCTGCGGGCCTACTGGAGGTAAAGCCGGTCCCGGCACCCCGCGGTGCCGGCCGCGCGGGAGGGCGGCGGTGGGTGGGGAGCGCCTCAGGTAAGCGGGAGGAGGGCGCGGGCGCGGCTCTGCGACCTGGCGGGTTCCGCCGCCTCCGACAAGATGGCGGCAGCAGAGAGACGGGCCCGGCGGGCGGAACGTCTAGCGAGCGCCCGGCTTTGCTCTATGGTCTCGGCCGTTCCGATTGGCGCGGGGTGGGCCACGTGCCGCCAGGGTACTCCCCCCCCCCCCCCCCCCCCCCCCCCCGCCCCCTCCCCCGGCATCGAGCCGGGGTGTGGGGGCTGCGCGGGGGCCTCGACCCGGCCTCCCCCGCTGCCGCTCCTTCCGCAGCCGCCGCCCCGCGCTGCGGTGCCGGCCGGTGAGAGGAGAGAAGCCATGAGTCATGCCCCCTTCCCTGTGGAGGCCGGGGGTGTCGCAGACGCCCCTGAGGGCACAGGGCCGAGGAGGGCTCTCGGCTCGCACGCCACCCGGCCGTGACGGCACGGATGTGCTCGCCTTCCACCCTCTCCTTCGGCGAGTCCCGACCAGGATGCCGAAGTCAGTCTGCTTCGGGTTCGAGCTTGAGTGTAATTGTCTCCCCCTGCACGGCTGGTGGTCCCGAAAGCTGAGGCTCCGGTTACAGGCCGCTGTGCAGAAGGGTTCACGCTTCAGCAGTGGCTCTTCAGATAGAGCCAGCTTTCTCTGAGTGGCAGGGGGGAAGTTCTGCCTCTTTACTGAACCGCTTGAATTATGGCACAGTTTTATTGAAGGCTACGTATAGAATAGGGTGGTCCAGCAATCGAGCAGAACTGAAGAGGGTTAAGTGCAAGGATCCTTGGGCCCGGCTTGGCTATAGCTGAAGTGACTTGACACATAATGAGCTGTGCTTCCCATGTTCGCCTTCCCCAAGCAGTAGGAAGGATTCCCAGCTGGCAAGAGCTGAAAGATGAGATGCCAGAGAGCGAGTTGTGACGGGAACGTTAGTAGTAGCAATAGCAGTTCACTCGTAACAAGGTCCTTGAATTCACAGCTCTAGTTTAGAATTTGAATCCAACATGGAGCTGTTGGAACTGGTCCAG